>RAON01000143.1:0-87908 GCA_009805295.1 Neurospora sp. FGSC 6877 | reverse complement strand
GGATCTCAGGATGTCGGATCGCACAGGGGCCGATCCCGGTCCTCCCTTCAATCCGGTGCAAGCCGCACCATTGAAACTGAGGACGCACTTGAAGAGTGATTCCAGTTGGAGCCGTTGAACGTTGACCAATTGGTGATATGCGCTCCACTGCGCCGGACCGGATGATATTGACAGTGTTCCATTCATAACATCGTCTAGTAGCTTGGTGGAACAGACAGGAAGGTTGAACTGGCACAGCACGCTTTCCGCATCGTTGACAAGCTTGGCGTGAAGATGGCCGGATCCGTCATTTTCCTTGGATTCCTTGGATTTGGACGTCATCTTGAACGAAAATGAGGTAGCGAAAGATGTATCTGTTAGGAGGTCGCTCATTTCACGGGGTCAAACGGGAATGATAGTTGGTGCTGGCCTTTCTGTCTCGCCCTAGACAATGTGGTGTAATAGGAGTGGATGGAGAGCTGAAGAGGAGTCGATGCCAACCGTAGAAGAGTCAACAAGCTAGGTAGTGTAGGCACGGTAAGTGTTTTATACGTCTGTGGGCAGCTCTGTGAGGATAGCGGGCTAAGCATATGTGTTGCGAACCCTAAGATGGCCGTGGTATTCCTTTGGTAACCTCCTGAGTTCTAGCCTCTGCTTCATCCTCGTAGGCTTTCTCACAATCTGCCTTTTAGTCGGTCGAGAGTTGCGATTGGGGCTTTGCAAGTCTTCGCTTCTGAGTTCCATCTTGCTAGACGGCCATCTTTTGAACGGCCTGCATCGGCGGCACTGCCCATCAAAGGTAGTAGGCGTCAAAGAAGACTCAGTGTCGTCAATGTCTGCTAGCCATGGTGCTGGCTTCGAATGTTGGTGTTTCGAAAGACAAGGCGAAGCATTGTGGGGATTGTCTTGATTGGATACTTGGAGGAAGAAGGATCCAGGAGAGCGTTCCAGCACTGCAGCCTGGGAATAAATAAAGCAATTGTGGTAGTGGTGGGGGACGACTATCGCAGATATCATTGGTCAAATGCGCTAGCGCGGTGCATTTCCACGCCGTTCATTGGTTCTCGAAGGTTGGTGCCCCGCCTGCCGGCCTGTACCTTCGGCCTAGCTCCGGGCTTCCGGCCTCTGGGGACCCGACCAGACCGGCCGGCCGGGCTCAGTCACTGCTACTACGTCTGGGGAATCTGCCTTACCCTCCGATATCACTTCATGTTTTGGGTGGAATAACACGTTGTTTTTTTCGCACATTATCACGGTTTTACTCGTTGAGGACTTCAGGCATTGCTCGTGGTTTCGTTCGAGAGGTTGGTGAACACTGGACAATAGACATACCCTCCTTCCATTACTCTGATCTGTCTTCCATCCGTCTCTTTCCGAGCCTCATAATGTTCCGCCTTTCTGTCATTTTTCCCCCCTATGATATGTCCTCCGAATCTGGCAGAGGCGCAATGCCTCGGACATCCTCATCGTCTGGCGCGTATCAAGGCTTCGGGCTTCGGGGAAGGGGATTCGGTGAGCTTGGTGATAAGCTTGAGAATCTGCGTTGTATGCTTGTCAATCTTGATGGCCAGGGAGACATCGAGTGTGATTGTACACTGGAGAATGAGAGATTGGCTTACCAGTTCAAAATCCGCTTTAAGGGCAGCAATTCCTTCGTTCGCCACAAGCTTCGTCATATACTCCTTTAGTCCAAGTTCTTTAGAGCTAGGACCGAAAGTCCCCATGGTGATCGTCGTGCTTGTTCTGACAAAGATCAAGCTAGCGAGGGATATCAGTACAGTCCTGAGTAACTCAGAACGTGTATCCCATCCCCTGATGCCTCTTGCTCTATCAAACCCGGTGCAAGCAGCGGCGTCAAGACTATAGATGGAATCAAATAACGTTTCCAGCTGCAACCGACGGATGTTGGCATCTGATGATATGTTCTCCACTCAACCGGAGTAGTGGTTGATGTCATCCTGTTAAGTACAATTTTGTCACACGGACATTTGCTCACACTCCTGGGTTTGAAGTTCAATAGAGCCTCAATGCTTGACATTAACCCAACCTAGCGATACAATGCCAGCCTTGCCTCGGCCAGACTATTCGGCCAACAGGCACGGCTTACCCGAACCCCCTCAACGCCACCAGGCTAAACGAGCCAACCCCCGAACTGCCGACGGCGCTAAACATCATCACAAAACCATCCCAATCATCACAGGAGCAATCACGGCCAACCAAGCAGAAGCAGGGCGCCCGGGCAAAGGCCGGCGCCAGAAGGAAGAAGGAGAATGGATGAAGGCATTCAGAAAGATCCACATGTATACAGATCGCTAGATAGATGCCTTGGAAACCTCAGGCTACAAGGACCGGTACGTACCCCAGTACGTACCGTTTCCCTTTGGCATAAGAAGGCCTTGAAGCCCAGCCTTCTCCTGGAGGTTGAGAGGATCAACAAGGCCTTCGAGACCAAAGTAGTTTATCAGCTGAATTTGAACATCATTCCAAGCCCAGAACACTGCCCTTGTCACAAATTTTGTCCATCAGATCGGCAGACAAGGCAGGAGTGTTGAACTGGCGCCATGTTGCTTTCTACCTCTTCGACAATTCGGGCGTAGACCTGACCAGAAGTGGCCTTCTCGGTGGTCTTGGGTGTTAGAGATAGAGGTAACATGTCGTTAGAGATAGAGGTAACATATCGGCAGGCTACGGGAGGAAATGTAGCTGGGTGATTGACGGAAAATATGGCGAATGTGAAAATGTTGGTCTAAAAGGTCGATATATACCTAGGTATGTTGAAATTCCAAGGAACACTCTAATTATCCGAACGTAAAACTTAGAGGTTTGGATGAAGAACAATGAGACTAGAGCAGTCGAAGATGTACTTATCTACGAGTGAAGCGGCTTCAACAGCAACGGAGAGAATTACCGGTACACGAGACTCTTACTTGTTGGAAAGCGATGCCATGCGTTTCGGGAGCTCCTAGCTGTCGGTTTGCCCTGTGATTATCCTTCCGTGTCGGCACTGGGTCTCCCTTCTATCCCGCACTACAAATGACTACTCTGGAGTGATTGGATGGTTGACATTGGCATGATGGGCCTCATGCTTGAGCACCACTCTCCTAACAACTCCCTGTGATCAATCGTTCCCATGTGCTGCTTCATCCTCACGATTCGTTAATACCATGGAAATTTACCAAAACCACTATGTTCCAAAAACTATACAAATATGAACCAAACACCTTGCCGACGGCTTATCCGTATATATCTTACACTCTCCTCATAGGCACATTTTGAATTGGAAAGAAAAGAGGAAAGAAACAAACAATCACACCACTGCCCTACATACACCACCTAGCCAAGCCTAAACCCTCGCATTAACCTTCTCCTCTCTCTCCACCTGCGGCTGCATCTCCCCGCTTCCGTTCCCGTTTCCAAGACCATCAGACCCCTTCTCGGGATAGTGAAAGTACTCATCATCGCGCTGCATGCGTGTGATATAGCTAGGCGGCATCCACTTGTGCGAGTTCCACTGCTTGATGCCCAGCTCGCTGTACATGAGGTCGACGTTTTCGAGGGACAGGCTGACGGACTCGTACAGGGAGAACCAGACCAAGAGCGCGCCGAGAAGGTTGGTTCCTGTGAAGACGTAGCCGTAGGAGTAGCCCGATGCCGTCGCCGGCGAGGGGGGTGAGGAAGGAGATCATGACTTGAGGGTTGTTAGTTTTGCTGATGTATGGTCGAAAGCAAATGCATCGAAGTCGACAACGTCCAGAAGGCCGAGCCCCATCCTGCCAACAAGCCCATCAACGATGAGCAATGGCAAGCCTTGATCGCCCTACACCGCACTCTTCTGCACGAGCATCATGACTTTTTCCCTTGCCTCGCAACACCCCTGTGCGAGTTTGGCGTTGAGACTATTGGCGGCCAAGTACGCGATGCCGGCCCGGATGTGGAAGCACGGAATCCATAGCTTTCTTGAGTTGCTGAGGCACCGTCTTCCTGGGAGTCTCGAACACATGCACACATTCATCTACCTAGCGTATGTCACGCACGTAGATCTCGAGGCCGGAGTGCACACGATTAATCTGACGTTATTGATAAATAACTAAAGATAAGGAAGAAAAAGGAAGAAAGAGTAAGAAGTGCAACCTCGAAGAGGGCATGGTTAAATACATCAATGCAGCCAATCAGGAGGCGCCTTGGCATGCGCATGGACCAAGCCATGACAGCGTACTCTATAATGGCGTTGCTATACGAAACTGTGCCTGCATTCGAAGAGACGTGGGTCGAGTGTCTTGGGGATCTGAGCCGTTATCGAATTGCCATTGAGAAGGACAATCTCTGTGACCGAAAGATATGGACTGGCGTGAGCCGGGATTGGTACTCAAAGGCTTCCAATAAGTCTCCCACAACCGGGCGCCTCTATCATCATCTTGCCATTCTTTCCCACTCGAACGCGGTGCAGCAACTTTACTATTACGCGAAGTCTCTCTGTGTGGCTCCCTTTCAACTCGGCTCGTGACAGCATCATGATGCTTTTCGATCCTGTTTTGGGCTCCGATTCGAGTCGTCACTCAAGATTGCACCATATCGATCTTGCATTTGTTCAGATTCACGGCGTCATGTTCAGTGGCAAATCTAAGGACAAGCTGGAACATTATATGGAGAATTTCTTAAAGGGCCTTAATAACCATATTCACGTTTCAGGATATCAGTGGCGGGAGCCAGGGTATGTGCAATCGACATCTTTCCTTTCTTTCCCAAGTTTAGTCCTAACATTAGACAGATACCACATTGCTATTGCAAACTGTTGTGCTATCATGGGTTGGGGAAATGAAAAGAACCCAATTTACCGAGCTATTAAAGCAAGCGCCAGTGATGAATCCCCTAACCAAACCATGACTGGCACCGAGGGGGCCGAGGCAGATCCACAACTCGAAACAGCTCTGAGGCTGGCCAACAGGACACATGATGTCGTCTTTAGACAACAGGAGAACCTTAATGTGGATCCATATCTCCATGCCACACTAGCTTTTGTCTACCATTTGGTGTCATTGCCGGAGGTCATGGTTCACTTTGCACCAGGGTTTCCCTGGCAGCTGGTATCCTACCAGCTGAATTTCTTGGTTCGAGATTATTTCGCTCATGACTGATTTGAGAGCGATCAGTTCCCTAGATCTGAAAAGGAGGAGGTTCCCCGTCCTTTGCCAGAGGACTTTGCTATGCGCGGCCTTCTATGGATTGAGAAGTATTTTCCTAGCGATTGGTTCTCGGAAGACAAGATCATCGACGATGAGAAGTATTTTGAACCAGCTTCCTTGTTTGACGAAAGGATCACACGGGCTCTGTACTTGGGTTACCGGATTGTCACGGAGGGAGAGGGCAGATGGCTTCAATATGACGCAAAAACCCATCGATTCGGCGTCAACCAGCAGTATAAGCTGGAGTTAGAGAGAGAACCCCAGTATAAATTTTGTTATTTACATCGGGAGAGGAGCTAGCAAGAAGAAGGAGGAGAAGAAAAAAAATCGAATAAGAAGAGAGGAAAGAGTTATTAGGGTGCAGAATAATATGGGAACGAGCCGATCCGGGAAGTGGGAGGGGGGGTTCGATCCAATTGATTCGGCGTGTGCATATTTCAAAAGGTTTTTCTTCATTCTATATTATTTACTCTGCTCAATTAACCAAAGAATCACGATTCGGTGATCTACTGAAGAATCGGATCACGTATGACAGGGCTGGCGTGCACCATAGCCAAGTCCGCCAAACCTATAAAAGATAGGACGATGTTTGCTTGCCAACGAACATCGGAAGTGCACACTATATAGCCGTCACAAGGGGTTAACCCTGTGACATCACGGTTTGGTGATCCGTTAGGACAAAACGATCACGACCCCGGAGGGGATAACTAGAAGACTCTACAGGTATAAAAGGACAACAGGACCCAACCGGCTAGATAGTTCTGCAGTAAGCAATAAAGATTATCCGCCACTGAGACTAGTATCTACAGTTCCCAGACGATACTCGTTGTATACCTTTTGGCTATACCGAACAGCACTTGATAGTCTTTACCTTCAGCTATCACATCTAGGCAGATCAGACCTGCGTTCGTCACAATATACGTTATATTATACTATACTGCACGCTGAATATCTCCCTCTCCATTTTTTTCACAACAAAAAAAACCGAAAAAAAAAACCACTCTTAACGCCGTCTCCGAACGAAACAAATACCTGCTAACGTTGAAATTACAAGCTATCATCCTGCCGTCTATATGTCCATTGCCGTAAACGGATATTTTCTTCCTCTTCCTTTTTTTCTATCGCTGCACAGAGGCCTGTCGCGTTCTATCAGAACTTGCATTGTATATAACTGCACGCATCGGGTCATTCCACAAACGGTCGAGTATGTAGCTCATTACGTCCGCAGATATTTTACCCGCAAATGTCGATTCGATCTTTTTGACTACAGTCACGACCGCTTCCTCGCCAGGTAGACGAGTACTTGGAGGGCGAATTGGCGTATTTGGTATGCAGCATACCACAGGCATAGCAAACAGGAGCTATTTGGATCCCGCAGCTTGCAGAAGCGATGTTTGGCACCTGTCCATTGGTCCGACAGACACACCCCTGGAAATCCAGAACCCAGTCTTACACGGTACGATCACGGTCTCACCAATTGCATGGCCCTAAGATCGCATCAGGAAGGAACTCCAGCAATTTGTGGTGTCTCGTGCGCGCTTCACAGTAACGCGACCGTGAAAGAGACTGTACACTCTTGCCGTTAGCCGTATGATACCCCTCGACCAAATTGGTTTAAAAGTCCTGCCCATGGAACGACTCTCTCCCAAGTCCCAAGTCCTCAACTCACGACGCCACACAATTTCCCCCAGTGCTTCTGACTTCTTCACTCTCGCTCCCCGACACCAAACCGACTCGGCTGTCCTTCCCGCAGTCACAACCATGAGTTCCAGCACGCAAAGTCCTCAAAGCCCCAAGAGCCCAAAAAGCCCCCAGAGCCCTAAGGGCAAAGCGACCTCGCCGGCACCCGCAGTTGCCCCGACTCCGCTCAGCGCTGAGGCGCAAGACGCAGCTGGCATTCTTCCTGCAACCTATTGGACGGAGCAACCGGTGGCAAAGCGACCTCGCCGGCACCCGCAGTTGCCCCGACTCCGCTCAGCGCTGAGGCGCAAGACGCAGCTGGCATTCTTCCTGCAACCTATTGGACGGAGCAACCGGTAACTACCTCAAGCGCATTCCTATTCACAAAGTTGGCTTGCACTCGCTGATACGTCCACCCATGTTTACAGCTTCCCGAAGAGGACATCGATGATGGGGCGTCTAGCCTTGGCTCATTCACCTCCACCACCGCTTCTCTAAGCTCAAGCATTTACCAGTACCGCGAAGTCCAGGGGAGAACGTACCACGCCGAAATTGGTAGGGCCGAGGCATGGCAGCCCAATGATCAACGTCACGTTGATGCGATGGAGATTTTGTAAGCATCTGCACAATCCTCTGACCACACAGCCCTGCCTTCGCGGACAAAACAGCTGACAGCCGGAGAAGGCATCACGCTATTATGGTACAATTGGGAGGAAAGCTCTTCTTGTCGCCTCTCGAACAAAAGAAGGTTCAGAAGGTACTGGATATTGCGACGGGTTCTGGCCTGTGGGCGATGTAAGTCTTGTCCTCTGCGTTGTCTTCTGTTTCATGATTTACTTAACTGCCTATTAGAGGGCTTACTTGACCGCACATGGATGGCTTACTCAGTTGCATATTCAGCGACTTTGCCGACGAATTCCCCAATGCTGAAGTTATAGGAACTGATGTCTCCCCTATCCAACCTTCTTGGGTACCCCCGAACGTTAAGTTTGAGTTAGAGGATTGCAACCAGGAATGGACTTGGCCCGAAGATACATTCGACTTTATTAACCTACGTACGCTCTCAGGCGTTGTTGATGATTGGGATGCCCTCTTTAGGAACGCCTATCGAGTCACTAAGCCCGGAGCCTATGTGGAGAGTTATGGTACGGGATGTCGAGTCTTGTCTGACGACGGGACAGTGAAGGAAGGTAGTGCTCTTGATCAATGGGGCAAGGTCTTTCGGGAGGGTGGCAAAAAGCTTGGAAGAACGTTTGCAATATACGAAGAGGATATTCAGCGGAAAGGAATGGAGGCAGCTGGGTTTGTTAATATCGAATTTAAGGATATTCAAGTCCCGCTAGGTAGATGGCACCCCGAGAAGGAAGCATTGGAAAGGGGTCTTTGGTGGAAGCTAGCCCTTGAGGCGGATCTTGAAGGTAAGCTCGCTTGTGAACAACACCCTTGCCGCTCCCGCCCCTCCCGCTTCCTTAATGAGCATTGATCCAGTTAATCCTGACAATACGCTCTAGGGTACATCAACTATCTCTGGCATTCCGTCCTTGGTTGGACTCCGGATGAGGCGAAAGCTTTTGCCCGTCACATGAAAAGGGAAATGAATGATCCCAACATCCACGGGTATTTCGTAGCACGTGTTGCATGGGGTCGCAAGCCGGAATAAACATCTCGACAGTAGGAACAACTCTTTGGAGCCAAATTGAGCGCTAGGATAGATACGTTTCTGAGCTCTTTGGGATAAGGTTGTTTGAGATGCGTTCCAGTTTGGAGTACACACTAACGCCACTTTCTATCTGGGCAATGACAAGGAAGACATACGCAGTGCATTTTCTATCAATATATCAGGTTTCCTTGATACGTCTCCATCCTCCACTGAACATGTGACAGTTTGTTTGACTGTCGATCTCAATGTGATCATCAACGTCAGAAATGAATTCGTTATAATTATCGAGCCTCGAAATATACCCCTTTGGCAAGCGAATAGCTGACCTTATTTTCCTCCAGCCTAGAATGAGTGGCGCAGCCTTTACTGAGATGGTTCTTTCCAAGTACAAGGACATTGAGAAGCTCATCGACGAGTGTTATGCTTTCAAGCCGATCGTTTACTAGTTCCAGGTGGTTCTTGGAGGGACCGCAGGCCATTGACACGTCTTGCACACACAGTGGGATTATGGGAAAGACGTTGAGGGAATGGGAGAAAACAAGCACAAAAATCAAGGGGAAAAAAAAGGAGACAGAGATAAGAGGGAAAAGGAAAGGAAGCAGCATAGGGGAAGGACGGAAAAAAAGTGGAAAAGGATGGATGCACCGCGGATCGGCGACAGTTGACGGTAGCTGCCCGGCCGGTAACAGTCAGTCAAGCTCACACCCGAGGTTCTATAATGACATCAGTAGCTACTACAGATTTTCTTGTACAAACACTGGAATTATCGTGGAAGGGCACCGGGCACGCGCCGTGTAACGCGAGCCTGGAAATCCAAGTGGAAGAACGACGATGCGGTGCAACCCAACGCCGTTGGAAAGCCTTATCGCTATCGATAAGAAGCGCTCTGTATTATCGGTACTGCCTGCCACCAATCCGCACCCGCGGACGGCACAACTGCCTCGAGGTTGGGTTCAAAGGTGTAATAAAGACTCTTGGATGCGTGAAAGACTATATCTAAGGTGTGATGTACTGACCGTGACGTGTTCGGTCTATTCTTACGATCATTCGGACGGCTGGAAATAGTTGTGTGAGGAAGATGATTGAACCAACAGAGGAGGTGATGTTTCTTATGTCAGAAGCCGGACTTTAGTATCCTGCAGAAGTCACCGTACAACCACTCACATGCAGACCTGCAAGCCATAGGCATGCCTCAAATCAAACGAGGGATGTGGCTTGCGGGATGCATCCAAGGAAGGTGGGGTTGGCAGCTCAACCTCGTCACCGGGGAAGGTGCGTTTGTAGCTCGGGCCGCGTCCTTGCGGTAAGTTCCATTGAGAGAGGCAGTGGTGCCCAAGTTCTTCTCCCCGGCATCTAGCATCTTCTCCAGCTCTTTCTTCCCAACTCATCAACCGCCCAGAATCACCCTCCTCCCTCAGTTCCCGATTACGCTTCGTCCTTGCCAAGAGCCCGTTACGCAACAGACAACATGGACGGCGACTCGGACATCATCGATGTCTCTCCTGTGGGAGACATCATCCTCGTCCTCGGCCCTCCCGAGGAGAAGCAACTACGCCTCAAAGTCTCATCCACCATCCTCCGATCGGCCTCCAAAGTTTTCGACAACATGTTCTCGCCCCCTTGGAGCGAAAGCTCCCGCATAATGTCACCCGAATCTCCCCAAGACATCAATTTTCCCGAAGATGACCCGGAAGTGATGAAAACCATCTGCTACGCCATACACCACCGTCCCGACATGATCCCCTTTGACAAGATGAACGGGAAAGAGATCCTCCATGCTGTCCAAGCAATTGACAAATACGATTTGGGTGCAGCAATGCAGCTAGTTACCGATAGGTGGCTTCGTCAACAGCTACCGGCCAAACAGCTATCGGCCAAAGACCCCAAGGATCTGTTGTACATGGCCGCGGCTGCCTCAGTATTGAAGAACTACGAGGCTTTTTCCAGGTTTACCTGGCTTATCATGCTCACCCATACCGGCAATTATTTCCGTTTCTACGAGGATAAACTGCTCATGGACTTGCTACCACCAGAACTGTTGAGTGCGTATAGTCTTAAGCAACCCCCCTCATACGCACCCAAAACAATTACTGTATGACTCTCCTAACTGATCTTGAAAATTTTAGCTATTCTCGCGGAGCGATCCTTCAAACTTCGAACACGCCTTCTCCGTGCCGCACAAAAGGTAGGAACAGGCGGCTGTGGATCAACATGCGGTGTTTGGGACTGCCTTAACGCAAATGCCCAGGGCTGGGTGCGAAAATTTGACTTCGTTGCTGGGAATGAACACACAATCTTGGAGATGGTTCAGGAATTGGTGCCAATTGCAAATTTGGAAGAAACATACAGGAAGGGCTACTGTGGTAAAGGATTTAGTAGGGAGTTGCAGGACCACTCCAAGTTGCTATCTCGCCAGAACACCATTTATTCCAAGTTTCGGAACTGGGGTCAAGAACAAACCAGTGTTTGCCTCGAATGCTTACAATCGGGCTGCCCTACGGAGGACACGTGCAACCATGCGGATGCCAAGGTTGATCGATACCCTCACTTGGACAGATGGTATTTTTAGGTAGTTACTTAGGGATCGAGGTCTGGGAGCACCAGTTGCACGAATCATCTTGTAGGGTTGAAACTACCTAGGAAGAATCACAATACATGTTTACTCACGCTGCGTGACACAGTGACATCTCAGGTCTAAACTAAGTCCATTTCAATGCCACCGTATGATAGTTAGGCGTACCAAATAATATCATGAACTCCGTCTCCGGGATATGCAAGAACATGACAGATTAGGTCAACTCGGCATTACAGGCAGCTCAGCAGCAAACCCAGATCTCGAGACACCCGATCTGCGTTGATGCTATCGTTATTGGTTATAGCTCACAGCTTCGCCAGATTTCGGGACGAGTCAAGTGGGTGTACTCTTACCTCTACATCAGACATATCGTCTAAGTCTACTTGTACAAACGCCCCTCCCCGGTAACGATCACATGGTACACTAGACTTGGTAACTACATATGTAGTCCTTATTTACATACCAAATCATTGACGAATTCGAGTTCTGGTTATCAAGCATTTGTTAAGAGAAAACCTACCCGCACCCATAGTCCCTTACCTACCTTTCCTCCATGCATATTGCACCCATTTTCTGAAGAGCTTGCAAGCAACCATTTCTACCACACCAGGGAAAATCCAACGAAATTGTAGACTCGTACAACAAGATAGTTATGGAGGGGCAGTCAATCTCCCTGCCCAACATTAACAACGACGGCAATTTACTGGAGGTATTTATGCGTGCGTTGACGCTATCACAGGATTAGCCTGTGATGGGTGCAGCACGTGACCACGTGCCATGTACGTTGTGCGTGCCTAGCCATGCCCTCTATATAAGGCCTGGCTGGCACACCACTTCCTTCCTCCTCTCCTCGTACAACTACACATATCCATATCCATACCCAACGCCGAGTCCACCCGTGATAGACGCCTAGGAGTAGGGAACAGTTTGTAGGCACTTGTGTTTGCGCGCTACTACCAGGGCGGGCGGCATGAGCATTGCGCTTTTAGCTGGAGGTTGCGGCAACAGCAGAATCAGTAGCTACGGGTAGCGATATAACTATATCCTCATTTCTGATTTTAACAAAACTGTTACCAATTATCCAGTTCCTAAACATTACAAATAAATTTCAATAAATACAAAACTAACATCGTTACTAGTCTAAGCTCTACCTGTCACAGCGAAGGAGCGTGCATTGCCAATTCGCTAAACCACCAAAAGATGGGAGAATGTTCTGTTCGCTAGACAGAACATCTAATGCACGCTTATATAGCACATGTCACAACCTGTGACACTACCCTAATCTTAGTTTTATATCCTCGATCGTAATTGTTTCCATCCCGTTCTTCCAACAATTTGGATTATTGGAAAAGGTAGAGATGTTGTCACGATGTCACAGGGTTGTGACTGCCTATATAGTATGCACTTCGATGTTCGTTGGTAAGCGAACATCGTCCTATCTTTTATAGGTTTGGCCGTGTGGGCATGTGCATCCCACCCTGTCATACACGGGGTTAGACCTCTGTGACTGTCTGTTACGAACTTAAGCGACACCAGGGTCGCCCAAGCCGTCGGGACCCGACCGCCCGCCGGTGATGACCAGTGTAACACCCAGGAGGTCAAGCACGGGCCAGAAGGGCGTATGCAGGTGCTCACTGACGCACGGGCTCACAGTGAGCCAGGCTCACGATGAGCCAACACCGGAGTGAGCCATCACACACTAAGGGGTTCACGCCTGCGTAAACATCCGGAGACAGATATCTCGCGGCAGGGCGAGGAGGTATAAAGGGAGGACTGGAGAACTCAGATTGTCAGATAGTTCGACAGTAGTCAATTGATCATTATCACCGAGACCAGTATCACGCTCATACTTGTTGTGAACCTTTTGGCTTCACCGAACGACTCTGATAGTTTACTACCTTCAGCTATCTCACTTGGGCAGATCAGACTGCCGTTCGTCACACTGTCGTACGTGATTGCTGCCATGGCTTACCACCATGTACCATTCACATGCTTGTGCAGGCTGCAGCAACATTTTATGGACTTTGTATCTGGAGTTAAGCGGTGAAACAACCGGATCAACTTTCAACTCAGTGTGGTAATTTCGTATTCTTTCAAGAGAACAGACCCAGAGCAGTCCAATGGTTGAGTGTAAATTTGTCGAGCTGAACATCGAGGAAACATGAAGGCAGGCTTGAGGTTGCACAAGGCAGTATGACAGGCTAGGGTGCATATACCTAGTGAGCCAAACTACCAAAAGATAGGCCGATGTTCTGCTTGCAAGGCAGAACATGGAATGCACACTATATAAGCAATGTCAACCTGTGACAGGCAGCTTGGTTGCTGATGAGCTTCAGGGATCTTCGGGATCATTTCAGGGGTAGCTCCAAGCTACCCCGCAATCCCTCCACGGTGGGGGTCTTATCTGTCACACCATCCACGGGCAACGTCATGGTCATCATCTATCATTCGACAAACATCAACTCAACTTACGCGACAACAGCTCCAAAGCACGTTGACGCCGTGCCTTCAATGCCAGCCTGTAGCCGATGACAAACCCGACAACAATGCCCCATGACGACATGCTCGAACACTCGCTCACAGCGCAATCCCTCCTCCTCCCCAGCGCCGCCTCCCGCCGTCCTCTAATCGACTTCTTCACCCGCGCCCTCTCCGCGTTTCAATCCTCCTCCGAGTCGGCACAAAAGTTCCAAGTCGTTTGCACAGCCCCTCCAGCAAGCAGCAGTCATGCTTCAGCGTCCGCCGTTGCTCTAGCACAAGGGAAACCGTACCCCCAATCTCCAGCACCGATCCCACCGACGAAGCGACCGCATACCCTGATCGTGCTGGACTCGAGCTTCAACCCGCCTACGCTAGCGCATTTGCGCATGGCCACCTCGGCAGTGGAAGATATCATCAAGAGAATGGGCGATGAAAAAGACAAAACCGGATTGCGACTCCTTCTCCTCCTAGCGGTAGTTAACGCCGACAAGGCGCCCAAGCCAGCGGCCTTCGACCAGCGATTAGCCATGATGTGGGCGTTTGCTCGCGACGTACAACGGGCGCTAATGGGAGAAGTAGACGAAAGCTCTGAAATGTTAGCTTCCGGTCCGGGACCAAAGCCGCCACTCAACAATCAAGAGGCGGAACAAAAGCAGAGGCAGAGGCAGGAAGGACTAGATATCAGCGTCGACATCGCACTAACATCTAAACCCTTCTTCCACGAAAAGAGCCGGGCAATCGCCGAGTCGGATTTCTACAAACCACCACCAGCTGAAGGAGAGGGAAAGGAGGATACAATGGAACAAGTCATCCTAGTAGGTTACGATACGCTAATCCGCCTCTTCAACCCAAAGTACTACGGTCCTCCGACGCCTGCCGTGCAGGTCATCACGCCGCACGTGCATGATCCGAGACGAGAGGGGACGCCGATTCAGCAGGCGCTTGATCCGTTCTTCAAGCGGGCGAAGCTAAGGGTGACGCTGCGGACGGATGATGAGTGGGGAGGTAAGCAGGAGCAGCTGGCGCATTTGGAGAGCTTGTTGAGTGAGGAGGGGCTGGCGAAGATTGGTGGGAGTAAGGAGTGGAAGGATAGGATTGAGATGGTGGAGGGGAGGAGGAATGGAGAGGAGATTGTGAGTAGTACATATGCGAGGAAGGCGGCGGAGAGGGAAGAATGGGGGAAGTTGAGGAGGTTGGTGTCGCCTGGGGTTGGCAAGTGGATTGAGGGGGAGAGGTTGTATGTTGTCGATGTCAAGCCGGGGGATGTTGATTAGATGATTTGGTGCTGTTGAGAGGCATGGTGGTAGACATGGCGCAAGTAGACCGATGATATATCCAAGACCGACCAAGCCCGGCTTATTTCGAGTACCATCTGACGAGTCCGACCATTTCACCATGTTTCCGCCATTGCAGGTCCTTGATATAAATGCACTGGTGTTGTTTCGCAAAGTGCTTCTGCCCATGAAGATTGCGGACATGAACATCTCGGTAGGTCTTCAGGTCGCACTGCTCCAGAAGACGTTGATGGACTCGCAGAGTGACGTCCTCCAAGTCATGCAAACAGACGCAGCACCGTGCTCTCCCATTATCGCCTTTTCATCTCAAACTCCATGTTGTTGAGGTGCAGAACCTGATGTCGCAAACGGCATCGTAAGAAATTTTGGCGGAGTGGCCTGGCAGAAACCAGGTGGTCCACCTTCTTTTGCACTTCTGGAACCCGGTCCGGCAGATTTTGTAAGGCTGACCCACCAAAAAGTCCCCTAAGTGGACCCCAGTGGACCCCCATATTTGCACATGTGCACAGACCAGCAGAGGCATCTCTGAGAGGGTATAAAATATGCCTCTCACTCCCTCCAATTCGGTTTTCTTTTTCTTTTTTTTCTTCATGTCGACAATACTTCAGTGAGTCCCCCCCCCCCTACTATTGGGATTTCTCCTCTCTTCTAGAGTCAGGAACAGCAATGCTAACCACGCTTCACCCACCCAACAGGAGAATCATTTCTATAGTATTTGTCCTCTTTTGTGTTCCCTAAAGGAGCCACAGATCCCACCCGGGTTGATGATCAATATCCTCGTTTCCCAACAGTGAGAATCCTTTATTTTTTACTCCCGTCCTGCCTGTCAAGGTGGCGGTTTGCTTCGCGCAAACTGTATAGAGAGTGGCGATGATCTGTACCCCGATTTCTCGAGGTCTGCCTTCGGGCGCTTGGGCGGGGTGGGTTTCGATGGAAGTCTGACCGGCCTACATCACTTTTTTTTTTTTCATTGTGCTCTTGGGCTTTTGCAGCTCAGGACGCGAGGAAGATGTCTGTTTGCGAATTGCGGGTGCCTGCTTGTGATCTGCTAGAATAGTGAATGGTCTGGCTGTGCTCTGCCAGTGCAAAGTTTGCGACGAGTTTTGAAGTGCCTTCACTTGGACGTTCGGACTTTCTTTGCGCTGCCTGCCGGTTGGAAATTCAATTCGAGATGCCTGCAACAACTTTTTGGTTATCTTATCTGCCTTATCCCAAGCGTTATCGATGGGCCTGCCGATTAGTCCTCAACCAAGCTTAGGGATCTGCTTTTCACTTCCTCCGATTCCAGCACAATATCACGACACTATCGAAGACGTCCTCCAAGACCTTCACTACAATTCCTCAAGCTGGGTGTCATCTTGAATCCCTCGCCGTGTGTCTCTTTTCCTTCAATTACCAATCATCATTACTACTGATGCCATCAACACGCAGATGACGTTGAAGCTCAGCGGCACCCTGCCCCAGTGTCAACTCACCGCCGCTAGGCTCGCATCTCCAGCGCCTCCTCGTTGGTGACACGAAGCACATCATTCCGAACCCTTTATGCATATCATTCGGAGGTCTCTACGTATTCTCTATTGTCCTTTTTCATCGTCATACTGGCTCAGTGGCAGTTGACATCCAAGCTGGACGTCTTTGCATCGTTACTTCAATCTTCATGTTGGAGCCTCAGGATGCTCGGTCCCAGGATTTTCCAACTCCAGCGGTACCTGGTTCGTGACACCAAAGCATACTTCGGCTCTTGCGCGGATGCGGTGTTAGAGCAGAAGCTGTGTCACCTGGAACTTCGGACTCTACGAACTTCGTCTACCTCCTTCCTCGCTCTTACCTTTTCGTCGTGCATTCTCCGGGTCCCGTTCGGGTGAGCTCTGGTTGGCCACAAGCATGGTAGAAGAGAGCAATCTCTCAAACCGCGAGAACTTCTTCCTCTTTGTATCCAAACACAATCCTCACTGTCATTTACTCTCCTACGTTTTGACCAGCTTAACCTTGCATTCATATCTCCTCGATAATTTCCGTGTCTTACAACATTCACCGCCCCCATGGTCGGGTCTCTTACATCTACGACTTCAACATGATTTCACTTCACGCACTCCGACAACCTCGGTTGGGTCTATCTACCTCAAACTCCGTGTTTCTCGTGTTCTATCAGGGCTATGATGGTCAGGAGAACATCATGATGCTCGCCGCAACGAGCAGCTGAAGTTCCCGAGCAGTAATTTCGCTGCTCAGCCTCCATCGTCACCTATGCGGCTACTTTCCGAATGCTTTCTTTCCATGTTAATGCTCCTCCACATGGGGGATAAAAGGGTGGCCATAACCAGTTCAACTGGACTATCTTGACCAGCAGCCAACCCCTTCCGTCAAGTGCATGCTTCCATCCTTCAAGGCGTCTTTACTGTGGTTTCCAGGAAACATTCACTTGCAATGCGCCTTTCGGGCTTCTTACTACCTTTGTTGGCGGTGGGCGGTGAGGCTGCCAGCAGACCGACTCACAGGCTGCAAAAGGGAGCGAACGGTCGTCCTGATGCGCCCTTGAAAAAGTACATCATTGAGGTAGACCAGGTAAGGCACACACAACTCTTTTGCACACAAAGTTGGTTACCTCCAAGCTAACCCGTATCCTAGGGGGCAGACCTAGATGACCTTGCCAACAAGTTCAGCATGAGCGCTGGGGGTCGGAGTGTCATTCGTCGCTTCGACAAAACACCAGACGTCTTCTTTGGTCTCTGTGTCGAAACAGACGATATGAACATCGAAACGCTTCCTGAATTCCCGGGCATTCTACGGGCGTGGCCTGTCGGCAGAGCTACTCTCCACTCTGCTCGAGCGGCCAGCCCATTTGGCAATATCGTTCCTGTTGCCAACTACTCGGTCCACAGCTTGACTGGTGTCGACAAACTCCATGCAAAGGGCATCTACGGCAATGGTGCTAAGGTGGCCGTTGTTGACACTGGGATAGACTACAAACATCATGCGGTATGCTTCCTTCTCTCGCTTTCAAGATCCCCTGAACCTAACAAGCTTAGCTTGGTGGAGGGTTTGGGCGTGGATTTAAAGTCGCCGGTGGCACCGATCTTGTTGGAGATAACTGTAAGTACCACAATGGCCATGCTAGAGAGAGGAACGTACAATATAATTAACCGTGGCTTAGCCTGGCCGCAAGATAGCATGATCCCGGACGATGACCCATTTGACTACCAAGGTCACGGCACGCAAGTCGCCGGAGTTATTGCTGGCAAGACAGACTGGTTTAAAGGTGTTGCCCCTGAGGCTACCTTGTATTCCTATAAAGTCTTTAGCAACGATGTAAGTCTACCCCCGCAGATCGGGTTGCCACTCCGTGCTAATCACTTTGGGATGTGTTCAGCACCAAGTAACGGACGAAGATATAATTATCGACGCCTTCTTGCAAGCTTACAAGGATGGGGTGAGTCTCTTGTCATCACTCAGCCCTATCGTACCCGACTTACACCACATCAGGCGGATATCATTACCTCCAGTATTGGTGGTGAAGGCGGTTGGTCAGGCGGTGCCTGGGCAACGATTGCCTCACGTCTGGTCGACCAAGGCGTCCTTGTCACCACCTCTGCTGGAAACGAGGGCTACAAGGGCCCATTCCTTGCCAGCTCTGGATCCTCGGGCAAGAACGTCATCGCAGTAGCTTCCACAGAACCGAGTGTGGCACCCGCGTGGCCGTTCAAGGCAACATTCATCCACGGCGGCAATTCGACTACTATGCAGTTGGCGTACCTCCTCGATTACCTAGACAAACCTTGGGGGCAGGATGTAAATGATGACCTACCCATCATTCCTCTTTCACTGAACATCACCGACGCTGTTGATGCCTGTGAACCGTTGCCCAAGGATACTCCTGACCTCTCCACTGGCATCGCATTGATTCGTTGGGGAGGATGCGACTCGTGGGTCAAGCAGGAAAACGCAGAAAAGGCTGGCGCCAAGCGTATCCTCTTCTATAGCGATGATACAGGGCCTGTCTGGGACTTCGGCGTTACTAGCAACCCTCCCGCTGCCTTAATCGAAACTAAAATGGGCGAGGCCATGATCGCTACTATCGCTGCTGGTGGCAAGGTAACTGCAAAGTTTGCCGTTACCAACGACACCACTTGGATGGTTGGGTTTTACAGCTCGTCAGGCGGTATCCCATCCGCTTTCTCGAGCTGGGGCGGTACGAATGAGCTTGAGATCAAACCAGATGTTTCCGCTCCCGGTGGACATATCTACAGCACCGATCTTGGTGATTCATGGTCTCTCCAGTCGGGAACATCCTTGGCCTGCGCTTACGTGGCTGGCATCGCGGCCCTGTACGTAGGCGAGCACGGCGGCCGGAGCGTTCACGGTCCTGGGATCGCCAAAGCGCTTGCAAACCGCATCATCTCCAGCGGCGCGGCCGTCCCATGGCAAGCCAACATCCCCGTTGGCAACCCAATTGACTATGGTTTCTGGGCTCCTGTCCCTCAAGTCGGCACCGGCCTGGTCAATGCCGCAAAGGTGCTTGACTACACCACCTCTCTGACCTGGGAAAAGTTCCACCTCAACGACACCGCCCACTTCCAAGCCCATCACTCCGTTACAATTACGAATAATGGACCCAAATCCGCATCTTATTCATTTGCCCTCCAGCCCGCCGGTGCCTTCAATGCTCATTCTGATACCGATCCCGGATACCTCTCCGTTCCTATCGATTCCCCTGATAACATCTCCCCTTACACCCTTGTCCCCAGAGTCGAGCTCCCTCAGGACGTTACCATCGCCCCTGGTCAATCCAAGACCGTCCACATCAAATTCCAACCTCCTTCACCATCCTCATACAATGTGACCAAACTTCCCATCTACAGCGGGAAGATTCTGATAAGTTCCAGCAGCAACGAACACCTCTCCATCCCTTACTACGGCGCCGCCTTCTCTCTTCGTTCCGCTTTCAAGGACCGCATGTTTATCAACGGCCCCTTTCAAGCCGCTGGACTAGACAGAGAGGACATCGACACTTGCCATACCTACGACTTTAATTTATCTTTAGCCGCACAATCATTTCCCATGGTCGCCGTACAGTTGCGGTTCCCCACGAAAACGCTAAGATGGGACATTTTCGAGGCCGACTGGACCGAGGCGCAGTGGAATGCTTCGGCGCCTTACCCCCCTGTTGGCGAAAGCTATGTCGGCAGTGTCGCGTTCTGGTCCTATAGCGATGTAAGGGGCGGCGGCCAGTTCAACCCAGATGAGGAGGATGAACCCGGGTATTGGGACACGATCAGCTTCCCGTTGACGGTTGGGTCGGGCCTCAACAGGGCCGATAGTCGAGAGAGGGAGTATAGGTGGTTTTGGTGGTTTGGGAAGTTGGTTGGAGGAAGTTATATCCGTCCGGGAAAATATCGGTGAGCTCCTTTCTTCCTCCTTTCTTTCAGTCCTTCTCTCCCGGTGTCGAGCAGGTTTATGAGACTTTTACCAGTTTTGTATCTTGCGTATCCATTCATTTCCCTGCTGGATGTTTTCATAGTTACTAACACGTCTTCCGGTCTAGCTTCCGCTTCGCCGCCCAGATCCCGTTCACGGATCCCTCACACTCGGACAGCTGGGATGTTTGGAAAACACCAGTCATTACGATTCTTGACCATGACCGGCACCTTTAGGACGCAAGCCCGTTTATTGTGGCCTTCTAGGACTGAATTCAACTCTGGTTTATATGTTACTTTACTTCTTCTGCCTTAGGGTTGGACAAGAGTTGTGATAAAGTTCTCATTGGCCTCCTCTGAGAGGTAACTCGGACTAGATCTGTACAGGTATTGAACGCGCGGTATTCATCCGTCGTATTAGCCTTGCTGACATTGCAGTCGCATTGGAGTGAGGGGTAATGGGTCAGGATGACTCAGAAGACGAAACTCATAGGTTGAATTATTCTTTATTCAACACTGGACCATCTCAAACCCCATCTTCTGTCGTTATCGCCCTTTTTCATGTACCACCACCCTCGACTCTTTGATCGCTGTCCAGATTCCCTAACCTTCTCGAAGACGCTACAAAAATGGCGCCCAAACGCTGCAGAGTGTGTCGGTCTATTCCGGCCTCTTTCTGGACACAAGATATCAGCAAGACCTCCGGCCTGGATCCCGACAACGAACCTCCGTCTGATTCTCCCCGAGTCAAGCTGCAACTGCATTGGTGTATCGAGGAGATGGCCGATAGAGGATGTCAGCTATGTCAAATCTTCCTATCAACCCCTGTCTCGCTGCTCCGGTTTCTGGCCCTAATGCTCAACTCCGAAGTGGCCAGAAGCACCGTAGTAGAGCTATCAAGAGTGACATCTGACACCGACAACCGTGGATGTGACGAGTTGTCATTTCGTATCGGAGAGAGAGCAATATCCTCTGGCTCGCGCTGCTACCGGGTTCCTCCTTTCTGGAGTAAGTTCCTGTGCCCGTCTGGCCCCTGCTACCAACGTACCTTCAGTTTCTGACCTGGCCTGCTTTGTTCTAGCATGCCTAGAACCTATGTCAAAGAACGAGCCCATAGACAATCTTGCTCTCATGAAGCTCTGGATTGACAATTGCAGGAAGAACCATGTCAAATGCTCGGTGAATCTCACTCACTTTTTGCCCACCCGGCTACTCGATATTCGCGCATTCGAACATGAAGGAAGCCAAGACATCAAAATTGTGTGCTTGAGCCCCAGCGACTATGGCCATGACAAGCAGGATGTTCCAAGCTATGTCACTCTCAGCCATTGCTGGGGACCGCCGGAGAAGCGACCCGTTACTACAACCACAACCAACTTACAAGAGAGGATGACCCGAATTCGCTATGACGAGCTTCCAAACACGTTCAGAGATGCTGCACGAATCACTAGAGAGCTGGACCCCGGCCTTCGGTATTTATGGATCGACTCCCTTTGCATCGTCCAAGACGACACAGAAGACTGGACAAGAGAAGCTTCTTTGATGGCACACGTATACAGCCAAAGCTTCATCACCTTGGCAGCTCTCAGTTCTTCCGACAGCAGCCAGGGGTGTAATATCCTCGACAACATCCAGGATAAAGTCGGCCCCATGATTGATCTCGACTTGAAAGACAGCACGAGCGATACCGCCGAGGAGCCTACAAGTAAAAGTACAAGAATTCGCGTGACACAGTACAAACCCCAGCCGTGGAGCGAGCATTACGCCGATTACGGCTACAGCTTCTTCACCACCAAGCAAATCCCTCTTCGATGGCGGGCATGGGTCCTCCAGGAACGGGAGCTTTCGAGAAGGACTATTCACTTTGGCGCTGAGCAGTTACTCTGGGAGTGTCGGGAGTTGAAAGCCACTGCGCAGTTACCGTGGCTTAATGCCGAGGAGACCATGCCCTCAATACAGAGCAGATTTATACGATCCACATCCGACCTCATTGATAACCCCTTGGTCACGACAATGAAACATCGCTGGTTCCTGCTCGCGGAGGATTATTCCGTTCGGCATCTAACTCGGGAAATGGACAAGCTACCCGCATTATCAGGCGTAGCGCAATCGTACCAACAGCACTTCGGACCAGAAGCGGTTTACCTCGCCGGGACATGGAGTACTCACCTTCCTGACGCTCTGCTCTGGGTGGTACGACAACCGAGCGATGACTCTTTTGCTATCAGGGCATCGACGTACATAGCGCCGAGTTGGTCGTGGACGTCAGTTAGGACGGCTATTTCGTATAGCAGTTTGCGTCTGAAAGAGGCACCCTCCGCCGTCGGCGTCGCAGATACCTCTGGTGAAAGCCCAAGGCCATCGCACCCAGCAGACGACCTCTTGGCCAACCTTAAAGTGAAAGAAATGAAAGGCACCCCCAAATACAGGCCCGACCCGTACGGCGCCCTCATCC
The DNA here is from genome assembly GCA_009805295.1 of Neurospora sp. FGSC 6877. Lineage (NCBI taxonomy): Eukaryota > Fungi > Ascomycota > Sordariomycetes > Sordariales > Sordariaceae > Neurospora > Neurospora sp. FGSC 6877. The sequence continues at coordinate 65,186 of RAON01000143.1, read as the reverse complement.
CCGACGGCTCCTACCTCACTCTAGCCGGCGCCCGCCTCGTCCCCATCGATGGTTTCGCCCCACCACTCACTCGCTACGGGGATCAAGACATGGCGATGAACGATTTGGTGATACTCAAAGGCAGCAAAATGGTGGGGGTGCTTCATCCTGATGTCCGGAATGATTTGGACATAGAGCGATACGATGCAAGCACAAGTGAACAACAACCCCTGGTCTGTCTTCCTATCAAGGGAGAACCGGAAAGGGGGGAGACGGAGAGGCCTAGTCTTTATCATGATATGGGTATTGGCAATGGGGAGCTGGTTATGGGTCTTGTGCTTAGGAGATATGAAGATGAGGGGGACAAGGATGGGTCATATGAGAGGGTTGGGTTGGCGAGGTGGATGAGGTTGGAGATGTTTAGGGAGGTTGGGGAGGGGGTCGTTAAGTTAGTGTGAGGTTGATGGATGGTTGATGGGTGGATGTGCCTGCCTTCCGGTGCGAGATCAGGAGGCAAGCAACGAGTTTTGATCGGGCTGATCGACAGATGATATTGATATCTCTACTCTACCTACGCTCACGAATCATCGACTCCAAATGCTCGTTGGTCATGATGATCGTGTGCCGGATGGACGTGTGAGTGCGGCCCGACAGAATGGATTCGTAAGTACAACGAGCTCTAATCGCATTATAACATAGTGCTTTCTTTCTGCAACTCCAGAGAGGGGCGCGGACAATCGAAACCAACGAGAGAGCGACGCCCGCATCATAATTGCATCCTCGGCTTACCCTCAATGCGCTTGGCACGATGTAAGCAATACATATCCATAAAGAGCTAATCCTATCACAGCATAGCCCCTGATAACCCATCCGATCGCCCATCCTACCAGGTGGCATTATGTCAGAAGATATCCCACAATACCTCTAGCGTGCGTCATCAACCACCCCAACCCCCCAAACTGTTTTCGAAACGATTTTCTACCATGGCCTCCAAACACTGGCCAAAAGAGCTCAACAAGCTTTGCCCTGATTGCGAACACATTTTTCCTCCCTCCGGACCGTGGCCATGGGACGGGGATGCAATCGGCAAATTCCTGGACACCAAAGGTGATGTGCGCGAGCCCAGCGTCGAGGAGCTCGACGCCTCAGCAACTTCCACCGGGTGCCATTTATGCAGAGCTCTCCTGGAATGTATTTTGCCTGGATCGTTGAAGTTCAACCGGCAGGACTACCCTGCATGGTTCGATCTCAACAAGGAGTTTCGGTACAGTGTTTCGCTTTACGCCGCCCGGCATGACTCAAGCCAACAGTTTCGATCCGTTTCCTTGGGGTTGACGGCAACAGGGGAGCGTAGGTGGATGGGCGTGCAAGTACGGGGGTTGACCCTCTACAGAGCAAGTCCGGTGTTGTCTGATGGCTGCTCAGAGACCCCGAATGCCAGGCGGGGCCGCTGGATCTTTAGAGAGGTTGATCCTCCGGCGCATTCTAAAGAGATCGAGGACGCTGGACTCATGGACGTTGACGTTGTTCACCCAACGTCCGCCACAACATTTGACCCTCTCGCCTTCGAACAGCTGCGGAAATGGGTAGACGAGTGCACTCAAAAGCACGGGCTCTGCAAGATAGCAACATCCGGCAAGAACTCCATTTTCGGCTTTCAACAGACGGTGCGGCTGGTCGATGTCGGACTCGACGATAGTCTCCCCATCCGACTAATGGAAGGTTTCAGGGTTGAGCAGGTCAGATACAACACACTCAGCTACGAATGGACAGCAGAAACGCCAAAGACCAGTCTAAAGAAGCATAACAAAGCCGCCTACTGCCATGCGATTCCCACAGAAGCCTGGCCCAAGGTGTATAAAGACGTCGTGGTCGTTTGTCGGGCCCTTGGTGTTCGTTACGTATGGATTGACTCCCTCTGCATCGTCCAGGATGACCTGGAAGATTGGAAAGTCCAGTCATCCATGATGCAGGATATTTACTCCCACGGCTATCTCAATCTCGCCAATGTGCTAGGGAAGCACGCCGACGGGCTTGAAGTAAGCCGCGATCCCACGGCTACCTCGCCCTGTATTTTATCACGCACGCTTGAGGATGGCTCAACAGAACATTGGGGATGTATCGAGGATGGCAGTTGGCGGGAGCAGATCCAGGATGCACCGCTGTACACGCGAGGATGGTGTTACCAAGAGCGGTTCCTTTCCGCGCGAACAGTTCAGTTTGGTCAGCAGCTGTATTGGGAGTGTAGAGAGCAGTTCGCTTCTGAGTCGGTTCCGTCCAGCAAGGCTTTTTACGATATCAAACACCCGGACCTAATTACCACCTTTGACAAGGCTAGTAAAGAGAGTGCTGGTGGGACGTTCAGTCCCGCGGAAATATGGGACACGGTTGTCAGGATTTACACCACAACCCAGCTAACGCAGCAGTCCGATAAGCTGGTAGCCCTTCGGGGCGTTTTCAACCGCTTTTGGGAGCGATTCGAAGCCGAGGCCGAAGCTGGAAAGGCAGAGACAGGTCAGAAAGGTGAGCAAGGTCAGCACCAGCACAACATCGACTGGTGCATAGCAGGCCTCTGGAAGCGCGATCTCATCCGCCAGCTCCTCTGGCGTCGCGAAACCTACCACCTCGATTCTATTCCTAACCCCGAACGCTGGCCCGAAGAAGATGTAGAACAAAAATTGTTCAACGCCCGCGCGACCGAAGTCTTAAACCTCTACCCCTCCTGGTCCTGGGCCGCTTGTCCCTCATACCTCGGTTTCGGCATCTGCTTCACCACGCAACCCACCGACCGAGTCGAGGACATGATCGTCATCGAACAAATCGAGCCTCTCAACCACAACCAACAAGGTACATGCACCGACTACACAGCCTTCGACTCCTCCACCCTCATCCTCCGCGGCCTCCTCTACGACGGTATCAACGCCATCGATATGGACCAAGTCTTCCTCGACTGGCGCTCCAAATCCGAGTCCTCCGGAACCGTAAAACACCACGCTCAACTCATCCGGCGGTCGGCGTGGTGGATCTACTTTGACCGGCCACTCATCCACCCGCTTGACCCAAACAACGTGGGCGTGTTGATGGTGAGGCTGGTGGGCTTAGGCGAGGTGAGGCAGACGAGGTGGATGCATGGGCTTTTGGTGGAAAAGTTGGGGACGGTGGGGGAGGACGGGTTGCCGACGTATAGACGGATGGGTTTTTTCTTGCTTAGGAGTAAACGGGGATTGATTCCGGGAGTGGGGTGGCCGGAGAGGTTTAGGACGGTGGAAGAGGTGGAGGCTGCGGTGCGGGAAGTGAGGGGGAGGAAGGGGAGGTTTCCGTTGTTGAGGTTGGTGTAGGAGTGTGTGGGCTGGGGAGGTTGGGAATGGATGCCATGGTCGTGGGGCGCAGACAGTGGAAAAGTCTCCGCTTCGACATTAACCCGACGGAGATGATATGTGGCAGCACTGATTGTGCCACGATGGTCGGGGTCATGGTCGCGTAGTGGACACCGAGTGCAAGCAAGTGCCCAGCATGGAATATAAGTTCCACATTAGGATACAACAAGCACATACGACCATACCCACTGGAAAACTCGGGATCCCGTCCGCTCTCCCATAGATAAGCCAGTGAGGGCCAGACTAGTAGTTGGGTCGGTGACGACCAGCGAATCCCTGGTGTTGTATGTTTTATGGGATATTTTTTCCCTTCTTTTTTTCTCTTTTTCATTTTTCCTTCCCCGTTTTATTTGTTTCTCTTCTTGCTACATGGTTCTTTCTTTCCTTCCTTTCTATGTAATGATGGGCATCAGGCATTCACACCACTTTTCCTCTTTTTACTGACCGCGAGGCGTGAGTTACGAATGCTCATCAAATGCAACTGCTGTTGCGTTTTAATTACACGTATTTCGAATTATTATGAAGAATATTCCTTCGGTGTTCCTATTGTATAGTGACAGATGTCCATCTCAACTCATTCCTTCGGCATCACACATTTGGCCACCCTCTCTGTTCCCTCCTGCCCTGTTTACCTACCACCTCCCTTTCTCGGCTTCACAACTCCGCCTCCCACTTACTTACTCCTCGCCCGATCCCACGCGAACTCCCCAGAACCCAAGTGCGTCGAATCAATCTCATAAACTGAAGTTCCATGTGGCCCATTACCCTGCAACTCTCCCCCAAAAATATCTTTCGTCTGATCCATTCCCCCATTCCCGTTTCCGTTCCCGTCCCCTGCGTTCCAGGTGTTCCCAGTCATAACCAAACCTGCCGGCGTTTGTGTTTGCGGCGGCGGCGGTAGTTCCGCAATATGGTTGTCTCCCATCATGTTCCGTTTCGGCCGCACACGAAACATCCAATACGCAAACGCACCGGCGATGGCAAGGAAGACAGCCGAGGAAACGCCTATGCCTATGCCGATTGCTGAGGGGGTTGAAAGCTCTTTACTCCCATTCCCTTTACCCTCAAGCCCAATACCATCATCTGCGTTTGCGTCTGCGTCCGTACTAGCTGGGCTCGTCGTCGTCGCTCCCCCTCCAGCGCTAGTCTTTATTGTTCGCAAGGTACCCGTCGTAACAGTCATGATAGCGGTTAAAGAAGAAGAAAGCGAAGGGGCTTCGGAAATTGTCACTGGTAGACTACCCGCACTCAGATTTGGTGATGAGGGGGAAGAAGAAGAGGAGGAGAAGGTGATGTTGAAGTAATGGCTCATTGCATCGGGAGCCGTGTGGCCGTTGGAAAAAAGGGCGAATTGGAAGACGTTGCAGAGGGAGAGGGTTTTTGCTGTGTATACGATCCAACCGTAGTCTGTTAGTTGGATGTGGTTTGCTGTGGGCGGGGCATTAGCATCAGCAACACTGGTCCCCACACAACCATCATTACCACCACCTTCATCGTCATCATTCATCATCGTCTTCACTATCATCATCTTCTTTTCCACCATCATCATCGTCGCCGTCGTAAATCACGGCTTGCGTTGTGTTATATCCTTGGAGCACAAAGGGAGAACCTACGAGCAATATACTCAAACTCAGCCCCCTCCACCACCTGATACAGCACCAGCGAGGAGCGAACCGTCTGGTCCTCAGTCCACTGCAAATGCATCGTCGATCCGATGGGGTAAACGGCGTTTTTACTGTCGTCGCGATCTTGCTCGCGGAGAGGAGGCGGGTTGATGAAAGTGATGGGAGTGGCGGCTGATACGTGTACAGGATGCAGAGATATCTCTATGAGCAAGAGGGGTGTTATAACCAGAGACAGAAAAGGAGTAAGGGAGAGCATCGTGAGTGAAACAAGTTGAAGCCGGTCAACGAACGGGTCAGGACGGGATGCTTAGCTCCAGCATGGGAAAAAAAAAAAAGAAAGGACTGTGTAACAATGAGGGAATGGGAGGCAAAGCAGAGAGAAAGGGAAGTGAAAGAAGGGGATGGGACTTGACAAGTCTTTATTGTCGACTTACATTGCTTCAGCTCAATTTCCAAGCGGCTACTGCCCGCTCGTGGCGTCAACTCGCTATAACCGCCATCACATCTGTGCTGGCTTCAAATGGGCGCACAAAAAAGGCTTGCCGAACGTGCTCTAAGCAGGTACCAGATTCGAATTCCGAGTTTCAGCCTCGTTCCTGCGTACTCGTCTCGACCAGAAGCGTCTTGCGCCCCCAGGCTTCGCTCAGTTCCTCTCCTCCTCCACACTCGAGGGTGATAAGCGCGCTTCTGTTGTGCCAAGCCTTCGTTCACCCTCCCCCATATGTCCAATTGTAAGCTTATAGTACGGCGCAGAACTTTAAAAGTGTCAGTTTCGCCGCATGGCTACATTTTGCCAATCTCCTTTGCTCGCCCCCTACATATCTTTTATGGTGCACAATTGGGATACAACGTCGCACCCTCAAACGAACTGCGTTCGGTCCGTCTAAAAGGGTCTTCTTAAGGCTGACACCACTCCTTTATAACAGAGGACAACACCAAGACCCAGGTCAAAATATCAAATACTGTTAAACAGCTTGTTCTTCTTTGGTATCATTAGTTATATGTACATGTGCGGTCGTTTCATCCTCGGACCAGCCAAATATTTACATCCAAATGGCCTGCCCTTCATCATGATCATCTTCATGACGTGAAATGCCGTAAGTTCCCGAACCCATCCAACTGATCATCCAACCATGCAAGATGCGCCAAGTATGACCATCCAAATCATCGCAAAATAAATAATACAATTCCCACCGAAAATTACCAATATGCCCATCTCAAATGCACCACCCGCTTATCCCATTCAGAAGAAAAGTCGATGAGGCCAAGGGTGATCACCTCTTAGCCCATGCACAACTGTGCTATTATTTCTTCTCGGAGTAGACGGGAGGGGCCTTCTCGCCAGCCTGGCTGCTGGAGTCATCGGCAGGAGTAGCCTCAATGGTCTCTCTCTGGGAGAAGACGGTCTCCTCCTTGTCGATGTGCCTGAAGAGGAAGTAGAAGACGACGGTGAGGACACCGCCAGCAATGGCGGGGCCACCGAAGTCCCAGGTGAGGTAGGGATCGGTAACAACCGAAGAGCAGGCAAGACCGATGATATAGGCCACAGCTGTGGAGAACAGGTTGATGGCTGAGACGAGACCTCTCATGTTGACAGGAGCGCGCGAGTAAGCAATACCATACGCAGGCACGTTGACGAACAACTCGGAAATACCACCAATGGCGAAGGGGATGGCCAAGAACCAAATGCTGATGTCAGCAACACCGGTGCCGACATTGCAGTCACTGGAACCGTATTCGCCGCAAGGAGACTTCTTGTAGGCGTAGTAGTTGAGCAGGGTATAGCCCACACCGCCGAGGGTGGATAAGGCCAAACCGGTGGTGATGCGAGCGATGGGACCGTAGTGGATGTTGAGCCGTCTAAGCATGGGGTACAAGCCGTAGTTAAGGACGGGAGCAGTGGCGATGATACTGAGAGAGTTGAAGTTGGAAATGACATCGTTGGGGACACCATCCGTCCTCAACATGGTCGACAAGAAATTAGCGGCGGAACCGAGACCATTGTCGTTGAGATACTGGATAGGGAAGAAGCAGAAGATACCAGTACCCTGGAATGTACGGCGGACATCCTCAACGAACTGGTCGCTCCACTCAATCTTGTAGGCACCCTCAAGGCCGGCAGCAGCAATGTTGGAAGGCTTGGCCAGATCCCAGAAACCATGACGACCGATCTTCTTGAAACCACCGCGGCGAATGCAGACACCGAGAACCCTGAAAACGTTGGGGAGATCGGAGCCACCGGGGGGGTGGAGGATGAGGCGCTTGCGGAGGAACCACAAGAGAAGGGGAAGAGGAAGATAGAGGACAAGAGGGATGAGGAAGGCGAGCCACCAGCCAATGTACTTCTCGGAGTAGGCAGTGGCAACACCCATGAAACCACCAATGTTGATCATGAGGTAGAACCACAACATGACACGCTCAGTGGTGGCCTCGGGGTCCTCGATAACGCGCTCGCCGGTCTTGAGCACCTTGATCATGGGCTTGGTGTTGGTAACTTGATCGAGGAGAAGAGGAGAGACGTTGGGCTTGAACATGCCTGTGAGGAGTTGGTTAGCAGGGGGTTGTTGGAAGTGGTTCAAGGGAGTTCACTCACCAGCACCAATGGCGAGAACGTAGACGGCGATGAAGAAGGGAGCCTTGGAGTTTCCGTCGGCAAGGAGGTTCTTGGCACCGGCAACGATCAGGAGAACGTGGGCGACACCGAAGACAAGGACACCCCAGCAAATAAGCTTGAAGCGGCCAGTCTTTGCGTCGGCCATCCAGCCGAAGACGAGGGGAAGGGCATAAGCCAACATGGAGAAGGACTGAGTGACGGCGTTGGAGGTACTCTGGCCCATACCGAGGGCACCGGCTGTCTGCTGAGTACCACGGGGAGGAGCACCCCAACCGTTGCCGCCTTGGGGCAGGGGACGGTTGACATAGTTGCTAATAAGGGGCTGGACACCGTAGTACGACGCTCTCTCGCAGAACTCGATAATGCAAATCATATAAGCAATGACGGGGAGACTGCCGGGCACACGGCGGAGCGTGTCGAGCTCCTCCTGGGTGGGCTTGCCCTCGTAATCGTCCTCAATGGGGATGTGCTTGTGGACGGTGCTGGCCGTGTTGTGCTTCTCCAAGTCGTAGTTGGAGCTGCCATCAGCGGCCACAATCTCTGCCGTAGCTGTGTTTACCATGTGTCAGTCTGGTAGTTCAAGACTGCTGAGATGGTGATGATCTGAGAAAGAAGCTGAAGGAGCGACCAGGATGGGAGAAGTTGCAGTCGGGTGTTCCAAGGTAACACTCGGGAATGGGAACGACGGAAGCAACAGTGTATATATGTGTATATATACGCGGCCATGGAAAAGAACATACCCATTGTGGACTTGTGTTGTTATCTCGTAAACTGTCTCCAGTCGCTCCAATAAAATCTTTACCCTCTGGCCTCTGTTACGGGCAGGGGAGTGGGTGCCGGGGAGCTGGATATGGGGAGCCTGTCGAAGACCGCCCGCGTTGGCTTGGTCAAAGACTGCGGCTCGGATGAGATGAACAAGAGTCAAATCGAGGGGGAGGAGGGTCACGAAGAAGCTAGGGAAGCAACCATGAACTCGACGCGGGGAGACGACGAGTTAAAAACCAGACCAAGTTCATGAGCAGAGTCACATCGAGGGCACGCGACCACGAGGGCTAGAAAGCAATGACTGGGGGGCGACAGGAAGGCGTAAACCAGAAAGAGGATATTGTCAGCAGTGTCAGCAAGGACACCACCGCGAGATGGGAAGGAGACCACCGAGACCACTCGGTCGTCCGTGGGATGTCCTTGATTCCCGGGGCTTGGCAGGTGGTCGAAAGTGGTTCCTTCTCAATCCTCCTTCCTTGTACGGCATGAAGCACCGGGGAAGGCGCGGTGTTTCGCAAGTCCTTATCGGTTGACGGAGTCGCCCTTTCACCGACAATCACTCGACTGTCTTCGGGCTGTCCCACCCAACTGAGGCAAGATTGACAAATCACAGATGAGACAGCTGAAAACCATTTGCCGTCTACGTCCAGGCCAGCCGGTGTTGAGATGCCGTGGACCCGTGGAACCCGTAGTCTTCTGGATGGAGCCAATTGACTAGCTGACTGGATGGATACTATGGATAACGAATCCCGAGGTTGTTTTTCTGTACGACTTATTGCCTCCCACTTTGTCGCCATTTTCATCACCGTTGATGAAATGGAAAACGATGAACGATAAGAGGCCCCGGATCTCGGGGATGGGCGTGGCAATCAACGTCCTTCGATGGCAATCGGCCCCGTTTGTCCCACTCGTTCGATGACTGACTTGTATCGCATTGGCGTATGCAAATGTGAAGGAGACTCTGCACGCGACAGCTGCACACCTTTCTTAAGTATTTCTCGCATGATAGGGCATGCTTGTGTAACACAGTAAGAGCGGCCGCGCCGTCCATCCGCACTTGTCGGCTAATAGTCGCACTCGCACTGGACGTACATACCTTAGTCGCACCACGCTGGCGTGGTGGCTTCATCCTGTCGCATCGCTGGTTGGAGATTGTGGTTATACTAGTACGTATAGGGCATGCCGCAATGAGCTTATTCCTGCGTCGGTATCATGAACATAGGTGTTGATTTGTCGCAAATGACCAACCGTCTTGTGTGCGATATTTCTTTGTTTGCCTATCGCGGGGATCCCAGCTTGCTTCAAGAAGTTAAAAGGACTGGCCAGGAAACCTCGCGATCCCGTTCCACCTTCGATCTGTGATGTCTGAGAGCTTCCAATTCCGTTCGTCAGCTTCTTTTCTTTTGAATGGCGAAACCAACATTTGTTCGAACAGTGGTTACAATGATGAGGTGGCTGGCTCAGTGTGTGGTTGATACCCTACTGAAGGGTTGGGCGAAAAACGGGCGGGAACAAACCGGAAACACACCGTATGTTAACGCAAATGCCGAGTTGCGTCACGAAGTGCTACGTACCTCAGGGGCAAAGGGCGCTACTGCACGATGGTTTTCTCCGTTAGTGCAATGCCGGCCACTGTTAGCCAATGAGAAAATAACACTGTTCTGGCTTGGCATACCCACTCGTTTCTTGAGGCAGCCTCGGCCGCATCTCTTGGCATTTGGCAATTCCCCGTGTCCACTTTCCCGTGACTTTCATTCGATATGTCCGTCATCCTGTAATTTCCACATACAAATGAAAATCTGTTCATCCCATCTTTTCCTCTTGTGTATCCTTTAGTGGGTGCAGCTAGTGGATACAGACAATGGTTGTCAGCCCTAAGCCGATTTTCGACCCTGCAATTTAACATTCTCGGTGCCTGTACCGGCTATATTTCATGCCGTCCGACCATCTCAAAGAGAACAATGAGAACAGCATTAATGTAGGTATGCGGGGTGTTATTACGATGCCATTATTGGTGCACTTCGTCATACAGTTTGTTCCGTTGCTGTTTCCAACACAAAAGATATGAGCGAGGCTGGTCGGTACCGCGCGCCGGTCACGGTGTTCGCATGGCGAGCAGCAGTGGTTTCGGCAGCAGCTCTCCAGCAAGCCAAGACAATCCCACAACACCGGGAAACATGACTGGACGAACGATGAGGATCCCTTTTACCTCATTAAAACTATTCGGTCCTTCCGTTCGCGGAAGGTCGACAACGGACCACAGTGTGGACGGGCACTCCCCTCTCCGCAGTCGACATGCATCAAAGACATCAAAAAGCTTCACCAGCACAGTCCCAATGGAGATTGTCCAAAGAGGATGATGATTTACTGTGCACGACATCATGCCATGTCACTCAATTATTCTCTTCTTTGCCTTCCCGTCTCGATAACCTTCTTCGAGATCTTCGCTTCCCCAACTTTTTGCGCATCCGATCCCCCCGAGCCCCCATATCGATGCGACGGCAAGCACCAAAAAGAGAAAATCCGACTCCATCATGATGCCAAGTCCCCCACTCATGAAATCACCACGAGGGCCTGCCCATGGTCCCTCTTAAAGTTTACCCAGCGGTCTCGTTCCGTCGACATGACGTCGGGTGTACACGGTCCTACACGGTCCTCATCGGTTGTAGAGCACATGGGCGGAATTGGACCACCTTTTTGATGGAACTCCTCATCAAGTCCCATCAAGTGCCAAGACATAACATGACTCTTGCAACCACAAGACATTCCAAAACACCAAAGCATACGGGTGGTGATGCTTTGTTCGGGTGATGCAGCAGCTTCATGTCGCAGACAGACAGACAGTTGTCGAAATAAGCTTTCCCGACTAGCTGATTGCCGCGCCGCGACTTATCAAAGCTGTCAAACTCAAAAAACTCTTTCTTGGCTTCCGTTTCGGGCCGCGCTACGCACTGCTTCGCCTTGTTTCGCAACGTTCGGTGCATCCCGTCTGCATCGAACATCGATCGCATCCTGACACTTGACGCAGGCGAGATCGGGGGCCAAGACCTTGGCATGGCGCCCGAGCGAGGTTCGTGTGAACCCAATGGCTCGGTAACGATGACAAGACGAACCGTCCTTCCGTTCTCGGATCTGTTACACCATCAACATCTGGGATTCGCTTCATATTCCCCAGGCAGGTCTCCCTGTGATAGGGCTTAGGCCCGGGGACCAAGGCAGCTTATTGTACATATATCAAGACGGTGGCCAACACGACATGTCCATTGGCATCCAACTCCGCTGACAATGTCGCCTTGTCAAACCACATCCAGGCATGTGAGTCACCATCTGGAGTTCCAAGCCCAGATACAAACTCCGGGCACATGCAAGACATGCAGGATCATCTCCCCCATATCCATGTGGCACTCCGTCCTCGGCCACGCGTCAAAATGCAGGAACAGACAAGGCAGAATGCATTCATCCTGGACACTAGATACACACGCACCAGGCACGATGGAGATAGGTTGGCGGATATAGAATTGGGTGAAAGAGGCTCCTACGGCTTTTCCGATCCTCGACGGTCTAACACCTCATAAACATTACACCCCGACTGCCCGACATCGGAGGACACCAAGCATCTCGGCGCCCGAAAACCACCGATCACCCCTGACTGGCTAAAATAAACACTACGGGATACCAGAAACATCATGCTAACGTGGGCCAAGTGTTCTCCTCGTCCTATCAGACTGAACAGTCAACAGCCAAGACACCTACAAGCTCTTGGAAGCCCACCCCAGCGACGGCGTCTCGCCCCCATTAAACACCACATACGCCGCCTTGAGCGCCACGTCGCCAAAGATATTGATGCCCACCCCGTTGCTACTCTGCAGGCCACCAAAGCAGGTCGCGCTGCCGTCCGTCACCGGCCCGTAGTTGATGAACCGTCCGGGGATCGTGATCTTGGCGTCGGCCGTCACCCCGAAGGTGAAATCCGGTACGGCCGCGGTACAGGGGAACACGTACCCGCCGTACGACCGGCTGTTAGTGGCGCCGGGGATCTGCTTGTAATACGCCTGTAGGATGGCGTTGGGCAGGTACACGAGCGTGGTGCCCGTGTCGGCGATGTTGGTGATGGGCTGCGAGACGAAGGGGGAGGAGCCGACTTGGTAGCCCGTCGACGTCCAGGTCCAGTAGCCCGGGTCCGTGTTGACGGGCACGTAGGTGATGTTACCTGTGTGCTTGGCTGGGTCGATGAAGCCGAAGTCGTAGGTACCGGCTGTTTGGAACGAAGGGTTGTCAGTACAGACAAAAATAAGCTCAGATCTACGACAGGGTTCGGTAAAGGTCGCCGAACACCAGCCAGATGGCGTGACTCCGGTGTCGGAACCCTGGAGTGTTGGAGCTCCCCGTACTTTCCCATACTTCCCCGAGGGCTGACGACGTGTCTCCACATCCTCCGACTTCAAGAGGGATATACGTATAAAGAAACTGGACGTCCTTCAAGAACGTAGGCAGAGCAGATCACCAAGTGTGATCCAGTCCAGCCGAACCGATTTGGCATCCAGCCCGGCCTGACTCCATCATCACCAACCCAATCTAGCCTCACCACCCCGAGTCAGACCGAAAAGGGAAATCAACTTACAAGCTCCAAACTTCAAATCCGCCGCAAACACCGGCTCATCCAACTGGCTAATCACATTCTCGAACCACGTCTTCTGCGCCGTCGGGCTGACGGTATTCAAGCTCCCGAAAGCCAACCCAACCAGGCCATCGATAGCCGTCTCTGCCGTAAAGCTCTGGCTCACCTGCTGCGCCGTCTCCACCGCCTGGTTGTTGACCGCCAGGCCTCCGATCACTACCTTATCCAGATAGACGGTGCCCCTAGACGACGACCCGTCGCCATACGAAACACTCCAGGTGGCGCCGTTCAGCCGCCTGGCTGTGGAGGAGTCGTTGGGGTTGTAGACCTCATGGCCGGCTGCTTGGGTTGAGGGAAGGGAGTTGGAGAAGACCCAGAGATCGGAGGAGCCGGTGTCGAAGTCAAGGTTTAGGGTCTGCGCGGGGGTGCCGATGGAGACGGGGGTGATGTAGGCTGAGTCGAATTGGTCGATGGGGACGGCGGGTGCTGAGCCTTGTTCTCTCCGGGTGTTGGAGGGCGTGATGGCATGGTTGAGGACTTCATCGATTGAGATGCCAAGGTGGTCGGCGACGGCTTTGGCGAGGTGGTCGGGTACGGGGGCGCCGTATTTCAGGTAGGTCTTGTAGACGGAGAGGGCGCCGTTGAACTTGTGGTAGCGGGGGTTACGCTGCTGGGAGAGCGTAATTTTACGGCCGCTGAGTGGCAGTTCCGGCTCCCGAGCCTCGATGACGGTGTTGCCGATGCGTGGGGGCAGGGCGGACCCGAGGCCGGCGGAGGCGAGGAGGGTGGTGAGGAGGAGGTTGGTGAGGGCTACCATGGTGACTAACGATGCTTGTGATACGTCGTTGAGGGTTGATGGTTTCCAGAAGTGAAGGGGCCTCTGGTTCTTATATGACGACTTACCACCACGGAGTAAGTGAGTGAAGTATCAACAGGTAAGGAAACCCAACCAAAAGAGGCAGGAGCATTTCTGGAAGGTGACTGTGGTGACTGGGGTTCGAAGCTTATCTATGTGACCTCAACCTCACATCCAGTCAAAGAAGCTCCCTCTCACATGTGCCTTTCCGTCCGCACTCTCTCTAGCGCAAAACCTCACTCACGTCGGATATATCCCCACGCTTTACGGCCAATTACACCTCGAGAGGGACTCGCAGGCCGGCACTCAACGTAGCATCCAGACACAGCAAACGATGTGATTGGCTTGTATAGCGTGGGGATAAATCCGACAGGAGTGAGATTTAGCGGTACCACTCTATTTCCGGGACAAGGCCTGGAGAACAAGTAACCAACCCCTGGAGCACAACCCTTTACTACCCGGTAGTACACGTGTAACTTGTAAAGAACTCTTTCACCACCTTAAGGATGGCTAGGTGCGATGTATGTGGGACACCATCAATTATTATTCTTACCCTAGCTCTAGCTGGGTTTGGACCAACAGGACCGCCGTAATTCCATGTCGTCTGCCTTGTCCGAAGACGTTGCAGGTCTCGCGCTAACAAACTTTTAAGATTTATCTGCACAACACAGTTCAAGTTCACACCGCCTCGGCTGACACAGGAACGCATGGAGCCAAGGGTCTTGAAGCTTTTGAAACCCCTGCAATACGAGCCGATGAAGAAGGACGTTCCAGAGTGGGATGTGGGAGCGGCCTAGGCACGCCGTGAGAAGGTTTAACCATAAAGTCTTGTTTCCGAACGAGCGAGTGGATGTCTCTCGCTTTATGAAAGCCGCCTTGGCGGGATCCCTTTATGTCGCAGCCTCTCCGCAATGTCATCTCTTGGCTGTCGTTTAACGGCTGGAGAAATAAGAGTGAGGTTACACATCGGGTGTCTGGATCGACGGTTGGAGAAATAAACTACTTTACCTGAAGATGGTGGCGGCTGCCGTGGTGGTGTCGTGATGCGTGGCTGGACGCCCGCGCCGACCACACCCTCTTTTCCCTCTGCCAGCCACTCAACCCGCCTGCCTCACCCGTTTTTGCTTTGATTCAAGACGGAGTGGCTTGCATGTAGGGTATCTGATATGTCGGTAAGCACAATGGCACTTCTCCGCTGCCTATCATTGCCGTTACGATTTGGTTGGTTGGTTGGGTTGATTGGTTGGCCGGTTTGAGGCGAAAGACGTTACGTGAACGACAGCCGGCAACTAGAGACATCACCAACCCACGGACGGTTAGATGCACGACATAAATTTACATAGAGTAGGCTACACAGCCGGAGAATGTTTCGATGAATACGTGATTTCGCGCGATGCCAGGATGCCAGGATGCCCGCAGCCAGCATTCGCCAGTTAAGCTTGCCGTTCAGCGTCCAGCGGCTGAGCGGTTTGTTGCACGACTCTTTCATCATCCGCGGCAGCACCGAAAAAAAAAAAAAAAGTAGGACAACAGGGCAAGTTCAAGGCAGGGAGACAGGCCACACGCATCAGCGTGGTTGACGGGGTGGTTGACGGGGGTTCCTTTGTGTGTTCCTTCCAAGGTTTCGGAGTTGGGTTTCTAATCGAGACAGGGAAGACAAATTAGAGGAAAGGAAAGGGTAAATCAGACATTCTACGTTCGGCGGCGAAGCTGAGTGTGTCTGATCCAGGGAGGAACCACAGCAGGCGGCCATGAACTGAACTGAAATGAACTGAACTGAACTGAACCTTCTCCAGCTGTGCGGCTGGCGACAGGACTCGGATAGACACGCAGCTGTCAATGGAAAAGGTTCGGTTCGGTCGGTGTCCTCCGAGGAGATTGGCGTTGATGGAATGGTTCTGTGTCTTTTGTTTCGGCAAGCGACTTGAACTGGAAGGTGCATTGAACGTGGGCATGACTCGCGTACCGGTCTCGCTTCAGTCGCTTGAAGTTGAAGTGGGGGAAAGAGCAAGGAGATTGACTCCATCCGGAGTTCGAGCTTCTTCAACTCCCTCCTTCCCAATAAGGACTGAACAACACTTACCACTTCCTTCCAGATCCCGATCCAGATCCAACCACCCAATTATCCTCCCGTAAATCGCCATAGTCAAGCCCTCTTCTCTCATCTTCGCAAATCGGGTAATTGACGCTTCATACCACCTCGTACTGTACGTACCACGACAGCGATGCCTGGATACAACCTCTACATTACCCTCTCAACACGTGGGGCTTTTTGTTCCGGCAGATCACCAACGGATGGCGGTGGTCAGTACCGGCGCATGAATGATGATGTCTGTATTAAAGTTGTGGTCCGTGGAATGAGACTTGCTTGGTGGCTTGGTGGCTTGACCGTCGAAGTGCGAGTTGAAGTAAGATATGATGCGCCGCAGTTGAAGGTTCAAGATCTCGAAATTCGGCCCTTCCAGAGTTCCACTTGACAATCACGTCACCTACCAAGCTCAAGGTAAAACTGCCCTCCTGCCTATCAGCCTATCTGACATCTTATTCCCCGAGTCGTTATTCCCAAGCGCGACCACTACCTACCTGATCCAGCAGGTCCCTCTATACAGTAGAAGACGCCATTCGGAGACATTCTGCACTCTCTTATACCCGGACACCTTTCCTCCCACCTTCCCCCCTCGCAAACAAACAATTGCGACGTAAACAGAGGGGCAACGCAGATCACGCAATCGATCCGCGACGTTGAAGTCCGAGAAAGATACGACGGGCAAGCGGACAACCCCAGTCTCGGTAGGCCGCCCGATACGCTCCATCGGCCTCGTGAGCCATGGTTCGCCGCATCGCTACCGGTTGGGATGCAGATCAGTTGACTAGAGATACTTTGTGAGCTTGTTTCCGGTCGGGTGCTTATTCCCTTCTGAACAGAACGTCACGGTGCCGATTGATGGTTGATAATTTCAGGTTGTCCTGCCGACTACCCCGCGGTTGCTGCTCTTGAGGACCGGTTCGGTCGTGATAGTGGCAGATGTGAAGGAATGGTTGAGGTAGACGAGGGGAAGCAGGTGTGACCGTTCAAATATCATATCGAGTGAACTTGGTGATCTTTCGGAAGTTTGGAGTCGTAAATTGATGTTTGTGTGGATCCACATTGATGAAGAAATGTGCATAGCTTGTTTGTCATAAGGAAACATTCCGTAATCACCATTACCAACAAAGAAAAAAAAAACCGGCAACAGTACCAGCAATCACGGGACGGTATGCCCACGGAAGCAGAAGAAAACAAAAGAGCCACGCACAAAGTTCAAGAACTGGAGAGGAAAAATTAAAAAATAAAAAAAATTCAAAAAATCAAATAAAAATAAACAAAGAATAAAATATCCCAAAAGATGGAAAAATGACTTGTGCAATTACGAAAGAAACCCCCCAATAAAAAGATAACGATTTGGCTCTTGCAACCTCCCTCGGTAAGGATCGAACTTACAGCCTCCAGATTAACAGTCTGACGCGCTAGCCAATTGCGCCACGAGGGATTGGATCGCAACCAATCCTTAGTTGTTGATTTGTGCTCAAATTCATATGCTTATCAATCCCAACCTCGCAACATCTTCCAGGCAGCACCCGAAGTCACATTGTTCAGCATCTCGCACACCCTTCCGTCTCCCTAGGAATCCTTTCCCCTTCGACTTCAACCATAGATACCTTAGCCATGCTGGTTCTCTGGTCTCTGACTGGCTCCCTGCTTGCCGTAGATGTCCTGGTTACTAGATCGACTATCGACAGTCTGCACCGGTGTGGTGCAAGTAATAGCTGATCCTATCATCAAATATCTGAGGGACGCGAATATCCATGTAAAAACATGATGGCGCCAGGCCTGGTAAGGTTTCTTATTATTATGTTTCGCGGTCAACAGTCAAATTATTGGAATGAGAAGTACCTCAGGATGAGTACTTCTCAAGCGACGAACTCCAGTCGAGGCTTCTTCTACGTTGCAGCCAATGCCGCCGCTGACGGGCTTCCAGCCGTCACAGGAATTCATGACAACACGCTCACTCTACGACCGACGAATTGTTTGGCTGAAAGCCTGTTGGTAATGATCCGCTTCTTTCATTCTATCTTTCATCTCAGACCCCCTCTTTTCATCCATCCCACCAAAACCCCCAAAAGCAACTGAAACGATATCCGCTTGATGCTCTCCATATTTGGTGTGATGTGGTATAGCAATGATGTTGGAAGTTAACGGAAAACGTCGGCGGCCCCAGAACGCGCAATGAGTGTGTGATACTAACAAAGCAAAAGAGGAAGAAAAAAAAAAGATGATAAAAGCGAACAGCTAATACACAACCCCCCTACTCCCGTCCCGTCCCCAGGTTTCCCCCAAAAGATTCATTATACACAATGTGCCAAGAAGGAGGCTCAAGTCATACATTCCCATCCATTCGAACGTGACAGGGACGACTACCTCGCATACACCTTGACCATGCCGTCTCCACCACTGCTAACCACCCATCTTCCGTCCTGGCTCCATACAACGGCGCAGACACCCTCGCCGCGCATGCTCCTATGGCAAGTCATCTCTTGTGTGCATGACCTTGTCTCGAGGGACCAGAAGCGCAGCGACATGTCGTGGCCCGCGCTGACGAGCTCGCGGCCGTCGGGGCTGAGGGAGAGGCTGGAGACGGATCCTGGATGGGCTAGCATGTTGTATGTGCATTGACCTGAAAAGAGTTAGTCTCGAACACGTATTCTCTCAGAGGACGACAAAACTTACCGCTATTGGCATCAAAGAACCTGATATAGCGATCTTCATGGCCAGAAATGATGGTACCCTCAACGCCAGATCCCGCCATCGATCGACCACCTCCCGTAGGCCCACCGCCAGTTTCATCTTCACCACCGGGGCCTTGTGTGTGATCCAATCCGACGGTTGTCGCTACAACAGCGTTCACGGCTGTGTTGATGGTGCCGTCATACGTATCCAAGCTTGCCATCGTTCCAATCTCTTCTCCGCTACGGGTATCGTAGACAATAATGGCGGCATCCGCATAGCTCACGGCAAAGGTCTCACCATTGGGACTGAGGGCAGTAATGCAGGTCGGGCTTGCCTCCGAGTTGGCCCGCTTAATGGTATGCACAAGCGTATGATGGAAGGGCGAGTTGGATGCCGTGGTCGGCTGTGGCGAGCTGGGGAATGCGGAGCCAGAGCTCATAGAGTTACCCCTAACACGCCCACCTGGCCCACGGCGACCCGGTCCCGGTTGAGGGGATGTGAGTTGAGGAGGTGCGCTGACAGCCCACACCTTGACAGTCCCATCCGCCGCTCCGGACACCAACAAAATCCTATCGGGTGGACCATGGTTATTGGTCTGACCGAAAATGGCACCCAGGTTCGTGGGCAAGACGCAAAGCGCCCAGACAGCGTCAGTATGGCCATCTAGGGTGGCCTTGGGATCAACCCTTCCTCTTTCCCATACGCGAATTGTAGCATCTTGACCACCAGAGAAAATCCAACCATCACCCTGAGCACGACCGCCGGTAGAGAAGTTGGGGGATGGCGACCAGGACGCAAGAGACAACACGGCCCCACTATGGCCGCGATGTGTAAAGTCCGCCGCAACATCGAGATCTCCATCAGCATTTCGTTGACCAATGTGCCTGTCAGGAATGTGGAACCTCTTGACCAAGCCGTCGTCTCCCGCCGTGCAGATCTCAGGCTCGCCAGGGCTTCCGCCGCCAGAAAAGATAACAGTCCGTACCACATCCAGATGACCGCGCAAGCCAAATCGGAATTTGAACATTGCACCCTCTGCCTTCTGGTTAAGAGACCCAAGCGAAAGCTCGTGCTCGGCGCTCCTTCTACGCGCCATACCACTCGAGCTCTTTCTTCGGTGGGAGAGCGCTCCACGGTTAGGAGACTTGGTTAGGTTCTCGGCACTGGGGAAGGCATCCGTGTCAGGCCTGCTAGAAAAGGACTGTTGCGGGGTCGGCTGTGTCATCGCGGTAGGATCCTGGAAGTTGGATTCGTTAAAGTCCCATGCATCCGTGGTCGGGGCGGATTTTGGCGCAGCCGGCTCACGTCCATCTCCCCTAACCATCGGAGGCGCCTTGCTGAGTGCGGAAGTTGGCTCTTCGGCTGGCTGAGATTGCATCGAAGCTGACCAGTCGGGGGTTTCACCACTCTTGAGAATATCGTGTAGCTGCTGTCCTCTAGATGAACGCTCCATAGGCGCTCCTTGCAGCTCGCCATATCCCTTCGGTGGCTGGTTAGTCTGCGGCCGCGGTCCAGCTACATGCTGTTGCTGTTGCGGTTGCTGCTGCTGACTCTGCACAGCGGCAGCATTAGTAGCATTAGCAGCAGCTGCCTGCTGGGCAAGCAGGTCCCGAATTTGGCTTTGTTGAGAACGCTGGTAGGACTGCTCAAGCTGCTGGTTCAAGGCTTCACCCTCGCGGAAGTCGTCAAGGATAGGCAGGGGCGGGGATTCTCGTGGTGGTTGCGGGTTTGCTGGCGTGACCATCAGATAAGTAAACTCGGCCTGGCACTGATCGAGGAAAGTCTTGAGTTCGTTGCGCGCAGATTCGTCGTCTGGAGGACCGATCTCGACATTCTCGGCCTCGTTAGGGGCCCCGGAGAGCTTTGTGTTTGCTGTGAGGGTATGTCAGAACCTGTAGTAGACAGCATGAAGTAGTTGTGCTTACGGCGCAGCTTTTCCTGTATAAGGGCGGACCGGTCAAGCTTGGTCTTGTTATCCTCCGACTCGGCCTCACCCTCAACTCCCTTCTCTTTACCAGTAGACTTTAGAGCAGCACTCTGCTCCTTGACCTTCTTTTCGAGTATTGCAACGTATCTCTTGAGTGCCTTTTGTGTCGCGTCTGCTCTCCTGGCCTGACCCTCGAGGTTTGCTATCCTCGCCCGCATCTCCTGCTTTTCGATCTCCCAGGCATTGCGGTCGCGCTCATGACGGTGCCACTCTGTCTGGAGGAAGCGCATGACACCTGTATGACAAGCGTTAGCTCTTGCGACCGAGTAGTTTAGTTTGGTTCCTAAACCGACTAACCTTGGAGTGTATACTCGGTCGCGGGCGGCTGACCAGAGCCATTGCCCATTACCCCGCCCATCTCATGACCCGCGCCAAACGAGACATGAACGCCGTTAGTGCCCATAGTTGTGCGATTTTCGGTGGTTGAAGCGACAGCTTAAACCTGCGAAGCTTTTCGCGACGAGAAGAAGCTGGGCTGACGTTGGCCGGTCGGCGGCTAAGCAATCGAAGGGGGAGCAATTGACGTGGGAGATTCCAGCCGGACGATCGTCAGAGCGCACAGCGTCGACAAGTGCTGAGCTGGTGAGGGACCGCGTGGACCCTCGTCTCCCCTTTGGTGTTTGCGGTGTGTGGTAGGTAGTCGGGTGCGTAGTTCGAGGCTAGAAAAGCAAAGCAAGAAGTGGCAGTCGGGCAATCGAAGGTCGTTAGTCGCGGTAGTGTATCGAATGCGATCCGTTCGTCAAGCTACGTATCTGCGTGCCCTGGCTGGTATTAGAAGAAGTGAAAGCCACAAGGGGGGGGTCGTCGATTGATCCGCGGCGGCTTGAAAAAGCGGGAGTAGTGACCCTGATCTGTAAAAAGGCCCTGGTTGCGTTTGGGTATGCTAAGACATCGGATAAAAAGCGAAGACGTGAAAAGGAAAAAGAGATGATGGCAAGTCCCTGGATTCGCGGTGGTGGTTCAACCAAGGTTATGATGCGCGTAAGAAGCTCACTCCAACGAGCAAAGTGGGCTGCCAGCCAAAAAGACTCGATGCCTGCGGGTGGCAGATAAACGCACTGCGTGGTTGGAGTGAGGGAGCTCACCACTGGCGACTGCCCGCTGCACTGCGCTGCGACTGCTGTAGCGACGGGATGCAGCGACTGGCAAGCGCGCTTTGGTCCTGCAGCGTCTAATTGGAAGCTGAAGCGACTAAACACACCATGGCAGTGTCTTATTGGCCAGCGATAGCTCTGTCTTGGTGGTTATCTGGCCTGTCGTGTATCGCTCCTTTTCTATCTCGACTGTGCTGCCATTCACGAAAGCGCCCATGAGATTCAAATCAAAATCTTGGATATGCTCCTGAAGGTGATTTCGTGTTTGAATAATGCGCGCCTGTTGAACACTCGTTACCAAAGCTGAGACCTCAAGGTTGCCCCTTCTGGTGCACAAAGCCCTCCTCAGCATAGGTAGTCAATCTAACATCTCGACGTGCCGGTATCGCTGCTCCGATTCCAACACCAAATCACAAACGATGCCGCAAGGCCACAATTGCCATCACGGCACACTCACCTTTTCCAGCGTCAGGGGCTAGCGCTTCCAACTCAACAAAGAAAGCACAGATCGGATTATGCACCGTGCACAGACCCAAGGACTTGGTGACGTTCAGGGGAAGCTCAGGGGAGCTCAGCGACTTCGAAGCTTGGCGCCTTGTTTGGTCAAGATGAAATCCAGGGTTGATAACTTTTATCAAGTCAACACCTTCATGAAGAAGGTACTGCCGTCTCATTAGTTGTAATAGCTTCCAGGGTATAATCTCCTCCAACCTCTAACTAAAGAATCCCACGCATAGCAGCCTAAAACTCCAACTCCTCAACCTCCATCCCACAAGTCGTACATGTCTTGACCGTCATCCCCTCCTCATTCTCAACCGTCCTGCCCCATTCATGGACATGTTTCCCTCCATTATTTATGGCATCCCCAAACTTGGTCGCTTTTCCTCCCCTGCCTGCTGAACCACCACCACCCCCACCCCCATCTCCCGCTATCCCGCCACCCAACTTCCCCGTATTCCTCCTAAACGCCTCTGTCCTCGTCTTCCGCTTCAGATCGAGCAGCTTCTCCTTGAACTTGGCCTCCTTCCTCCTCTTCTTATCCTGCTCGCGTTTCTCAAACTCCGCGTCCAGAGCCTCTGCCGACCCCCATTTGACGTTGAACGCATATTCTTCGACCTGGTATCGTAGAAAGAGCATCATATCGTGCCAGTGGGATTTGTGCGGGTTCGGTTTGGAGAGGTGGGGGAGGAGTTCGGGGTCTTTGAGTTCGGCTGTAGTTGTCATCACCAGTCAGCAACCAGTCCCAACCCAAATCAACAGGACAGAGGCACAAAAAAACTCACGATCAGTCAACAAATAATCCTCCTTCGCCTCCGTCTTCGTCAAAAGACTATACCTCTCCGGCCACCTCTCCTTACACTTCCCGCACACCGCGCACCCAAACGTCTCCTCCCACACAAAATCGATTTCCAAGCTGCTACACTCCCTGCACTTTTTTCTCTCTTTCGTCGCATCCTCTTTATCTGTCAAAACACTCAATCCAGGCTCGTACGGCCCCGCCTTGTTCCTCTGCAGTTTACGTATTAACTGCATCCGCTCCCACTCCGCGGCCGTCATGTGCGCCGGCTTTTGTTCCTGCTCCGGTTGTCCTGGCTTCGTAGGGCCTGACATTTGCTTGTTGAACGGATCATCTTCCACCGACAGGAACCCGCCCTTAGTGTCCGTCATAGCGCTGAAGTTGTAATCGACGTATTTGGTGAACTTGCGCGAGATGGGGGGCAGGCTTCCCCCTTCGTCGTTGCCGCCATCTTTCCTATCATTTGTCCCTGTCGTCGTCGTCGTCGATGTGCGAGCATCCCGGTTAGTAGCCGGTACGTCATTCCGCGAGATCGATGTGAACGGGCGCTTGCGAGAGGCCGCCGCGCGACCGGCGGCGCCGGCTAGCTGGATGTCATCGGTGGCGGCGATGCCGGAGGCGGTGCGTGGGAGGGAGTCGGAGGGGAGAGGGATGCCGGCGGCGCGGTGGTCGGCTTCGCGTTGGATGCGAAGGTCTTTAACGCGGAGACGGGATTCTTCCTGGTGGGCGAAGGGCACTGGTTAATTATTTGGTGCGATGGATATGAGCCGGGTTGGAGAGTTGCTTTTCTTACTATGCGACGAGTGTCGGCGGCGGGAGTTGGTGGTGATGCTGGGCGTGCTGTGGTTGTTGATCGTGGTGATCGTTGCGCTGGAGCAGGAGGAGTGGACGCCCGTTCCATTGTGGGCGTTGCTAGCTATGACGCAGTGTTGAAGAGGATTGATTGCAATAGGTACGTTGGTATCGGCGAAAAGGAAGTAAAGGGTATTTTAACTAAACAAAAGGAGTTGGATGGTTGTTAAAAGGATGAATGCATTCACGGAACGTGCTGTGTCGCGAAAGCAGATGTTGTGCATCGACCCCTCGATGACGCTGTTTGGTTCGATTCGGCAGGCATCAGCCAAACAATGTGCTGCTCGCCGCCTCGTTTCAGGCGCCAAAGTCCGCCGCAGAGTATTGCCACATCCTCGGCAATGGCGACAACCTCAACAAAGAAGACATTTCCACAACAAGGCGTTTGTAGTCAGCAAATAGTATGCCAATCCAGATAGTAGTGTATTGTTTACTACTTCAATGTCCTGGCAACGTAGGCTGCTAACCGGATTGAGCTGACCCGCCTTGCTTATCCGCCATTGCTTGATCCCATTAACCACCGCCCATCCGTCTAACCAAGGATGTCATGTCTATACGTAAATTGCCAATGCTTCAATAGCCATATTGGTACAAAGTATTACCCGTCCAGAGATAATAGCCGGCACGGTCGTGTATAACCTGTTTCCCTTCTTTTTTTCCTGCACCGTGCAGCATCTCCAAAGTCGATTGTTTGAATCACCTTACTCCTCCTTGGCGCCACCGCGGCCAGCACGCTCGGCAGCCTCAACAGCCTTCTTGTCGCTCTGAGCAGCGCCGCCCTGGAGACCGGCCATCAAGCCAGCAGACTGCTTGAAGGGACGCTTGAGGTCGCCGCTGGCGGGCTGGCCGAAGATGTGGATCTTGGCAAGGTTGGACTCGAAGGCGCCCTTGAGGGGGATGATGCTCTGGATGAGGAGGGGGTTGGTGTACTTGAAGTAGAGGTGCATGACGCCCATCATGAAGACGCCCATCATCTGGGAGCGGAGGAGCTGCTTGGCCTGGGCCAGATCGTAGGCGTGAACGGTGGTGGTGACGAGCTTGCCCTCCTCAGTGGAACCCATCGGCGCCGGCTCGACGTACTTGAGAGTGGTGAGGTCTAACAAGAGACAAGAGTTAGCAGACTGTGGCTTTCTTTCTCGAGGGAGCGGAAGCGCGACATACCCTTCTTCTTGTTGATGGTGTTCATGATGTAGAGGTGGATGCTGAGGATGACGACATTGCTGAGCGCGTAAAGAGCGCGGCAGAGGTTGAGAACGTTGGGGTCCTCGAAGGGGATCTTCTTGGCGACCTGCATCATACCAAGGATGATGATCAGGTTGGTGCTGTACACATGTTAGCATCTGGAATCCGACTTCCGCTCGCGACGATGTCGAGGACACGGCGGCACGTTGTTCACGCGTTCGGCGGACGGTCATGTTTCTTACATTTGCGGGGAGAGACCCATCGTGAATATGCTTTACCGCGTGGCGGAGAGATTAGAAAAGAGTATAACCAAATCAAAGACGTTGACAACGTTGGGTGTCGACAACAAAGAATTAACGGGAAGAATATGCGCAACTGGCGGTGGGCGGGACTGTGGATTGCGTTGGCAAAGAGACGGAGCACGGAGGTGATGATGGATCGCGACAGATTTTATTTAACTAGCTGCGGACTGCGGGATGGACACTCTGGACTTTGGCTTGGGCCGGCCGCCGGCCCAAAAAGGCCAAGGCTGGATGCGATTGCCCAGACAAACCAGAAGCACCGGAGCAGTGGCACCTCCGTTACAACGCAGGCGATCCGAACTTGGCCAAATTCGCCATCCAGCACATGTTGTTGGTGACAACTTCAACATATTCAGGGTCGTCCCCCAATTGGTTGTTACAGGTCGTCGACGGACCCCAATTCCCCGATTCGGGCGCTCTAGCGGCGCTGTCTTCTCAACACTCGGGGCCCGCGGCGCTGGCAGGCTGGGCATTCTCGTCCCTTCCGTCACCGTGTGTCGGTGGCTTTTAATAATTCCATCCCATCCTTTGCAGCAAAAAGGACACATTTACACTACGGCAGAAGCTTACCGCACGTTTTAGAAGCTACGATGCGCTTACACAACCCGGAACGACTCCATGACCCGGCCATGTCGGGTCGAGATGCCAATATTGACTACGATAACCCACCTTCTCTGCGAACGATATGATGGCGCGCTCGACCGTTCTATAGCTGTTCGTATCTGATGCTGGAGTTCCCGTCGTCTTGATGGCCAGGGTCAGGGACTTGATTCAAGGGACCAGTGAGGGGGTGGTCCGTGCAGCTCCTGACGAGATTTGCCAAGTCGGCTATTTGTGGAGCATGCGATAAGATAAGGTGCACGTGAAGCCAAGACTCGAGAGACGTCGTCTCTTCAACATTCTCTACCCTAACCCTGGTATTACACACTGAGATGAAAGCTCACCCCCTCAGTTTGAATCCAGGATAATCAACGCACATCCGTTACACCAATGCTTGGGCTCACTTGATATCTGGATAGCTTGGAAAACATGTTCAGACACATCACGACGATGCAGTCACTGGAATTATGGAGGTGTTGCTTAATACTCAGAGGGAGTGACAGCCCAGGGCAGAATTGGGCCTTCGGTCTTACGTTCTCCAGTCTCCACCATGGAAGGCCGAACATCGACGACATACAATCCGGCGCTTGTCCTGGCCTTTTATCAACACAAACCTAAGAAGCTTTCAAGTCCATGAAACACAGGCGTTGATCATGACCATTTACAGGAAAAACAGGGGACGAACATGGAGCTGTTGTTGTGTTACATGAAGGTTGCATTTGTTTCTCTCGAACAAACAAAATCATGCCCAGAGCGCTTGTCTTGCTAGCCCCGATCAGTGCCAGTTTCAAGAGTCGCATCTGGGAACCTTGCTAAAGAAACCGCTCAAGGGACTCGAAGGTGTTCTGGAAGTTCGTGATGGTGATGGTTACGTGTTCTGCGTATCCACCACTTACAGCTTTCACTTCAATGACAGAAATGACAAACCGGGGTTGCCCTGGCGATCCGCGAATGTTTGCCAAAACGCCTAGCGTTGTGTGCTCAGCCACTGCATTGCAAGATCTATGAGCCACTCATGTCACTCTCAACTGCCGTGATGGGTTTCGGGAAACGCCTCACCAAAGGCGTTGATCCGTGTCTAATGGCGACTGGTGTGGTCAGGGTTTCCTAAAAATAAAGGACAGCCCAGATAGGTCAATGAAACGGCAATACACTACACGTGTAGTTTAATTCGTGAATGCGGAAGAATCCAACGGACAATGAGGCGCCGACATTGTCCGACTGAGCGGAGCCGGGTCAGAACCCCCCGACGGGGTCCCCGGAGGCCCGGGTGTGGGGACGGGCCGTTGGAGACATCTGAAACGGACACCTCGGCGATCGAGACTCCACCTCCCCGTGGTGTACCTGCCTTAGTTTCCTATGCTTCTCAGGTTGGCCGGCAGGGCTGTCGAACTCATTCGTACTTTTTCCAAGTCGACAGGGCAAAATAACTGCTTCCAGGTCAGTGTCTGGGCAGTTATGCGGCTCCAACTTTGCCATGTACAGTAAAGTCCTTCTGGTCCTCGTTGAATGTCATCGTATGGGTGCCCTGGCTGGCACAGAGGCGCAGTTGAGATTGCCGGATCGGCCAAGACCCACCGTTCAGCTGGGTCGAGATGGCTTTGCACGTCGAGTTAAGGCACATTTATATGGACGGGAGTTCGGGGATTAATGGCAATCAGATTGCTTCCAGGTACGAGTGCTCTTTTGAGTTGCTTGAGCCAATCTGGATGAGCGTTGATGCTGTCAAGGCTGAGATTTGGGGGATGTTATGGATGTTAAAGAAACATCTAGATATCCAAGCTGGGAGGCCTCACTTGGTCATTGGGAATGCAGAGTTGTCGAGAGGTCTTTTACTCCTCAACCGCCCGGGCATTTGATGGCAGCATTGAGTGGCCGAGACTTGACAGGTAAGACTTAATCCGTATGCGACCTTCGGAATTAAGGGAGAATGTCATCGTTGGTCGTAGACGGTACTCGGGAAACCGCTTTACTATCGCCGACATGCATAGATTGCCTTTTTGGTACCTGCCTTAACACGCTTTGAAGGTGCGACTGGCGACATTGCCGTGCTTGCTACATCACTGCTTCCAAGCTTTTAAAAAGAAATGAGCGAGGTGGCCCGGCTCATCAAAACAAACCTTCTTCAACGAAACTGATGACATCTTATCCCAACTCCTCTCTTCAACAAACATCCATCCTCAACTTCTTTTTACTTCGGTATTTTATCTCACGATTACATACCACTCCAACCCCAGGCAACTGTATTACGCGTCCCGGACGTTGGGGGTTGCATCAGCACACCCAATCCGGAAGGACCCTGGTCGACCAGTTCTGTACTGTGTTATCAAAATCGAGTGTGTCATGTCGTCGAAACGTGTTAGACGACCGCTCCCGGGGTTCTTGTGAAGACAGGTATTCGATTCCCACACACACCCAACCACAGGCACCGACAGTCCACCCACGGAGTAGCACGGTCACACGCTAACCCACATCGCACTTTAGCGTTCCAAGCCCGTCCGGCGTGGTAAGCCCAGCCACTAGCCTGTGCCATCCCTGCCCTCCAATGGATCGCTGTCTCTGTCGCTTCGCAGGCTTGCCCCGTTCCTTACTTCAACTCTCCGGTTGCCCAAACGCCGCCGACAGTTCCCCCGCCAGACGATCCGCCCGTTCCTTTCCTTCCATCTCAACCAGCTCTGGCCAGCACCCGCGGACGGTTTCCATCTCAACAACAACCACCGATCCCATCGCGGGCGACTCCGATATGAACGTCACCAATTCCGCAAACAAGACTGTCAATCCCAGCGAACTTTTCCTGGACGCAAACCAATCCGGAACCGCTTGGGACCAGTCACCGTATCACTCTGACCTGCTCCTCTCGGGACTTGGCTTCGACAACAGCTTTGCCATCGGGCAGCATGCGAACGACGCCTTCAACGCTCTCGAGAACACCAAGAGATTGACGGCAAACTTTCCAACCCAACCATCGCTTGTCACGCAATCGCAGGTCTTGGAAGCGCAGCCAACAGGAAACGGGCCCACCTATCTTGACTCCATCCAACATTCCGGTCCCAACTTCGACTGGGCAGGGGACAATTCCATCAACTCCATCAACTTCTCCATCCCCACCCCCTTCACCATCCCTCAGCAACCCGTTTCCGGCTGGAATACACCTGCGACGACCCCTCTTGCGCCCCGTCAGCATCGCATTCCCGGTCCCGGCTCTGGTCCCGGTCGCAACTTTGGTCTCGCCAACGGACAATCAAACCATCTAAGCGAGAAGGACAAGTACCTCGCCATCACACATCGACAAACTGATCAATATCATCGCGTCGACAAGCGCACCAAGATTCAGCGATTGGTCAACAACATGAAGACAATGCCCGTGATCATTGAAGACAGGCCGTGCGAGTTCCCCAAGCTCAGCAAACGGGGAAAGCACAGGGATGAGGACGACCTCGACGACGACGAGCGGGTACTCAAGGGCGAGGAGGCCAAGGGTATGACTTCAGCACAGAGGCGTCAACTTCGCAACAAAGTATCGGCTCGCAATTTCCGTGCTCGCAAGAAGGGTGGGTTTACCTTGGTGATTCCGCTTGCGATGGACTTGCTCACTGACTTTTCTAGACTACATCAATGACCTGGAGGAAAAGTGCAAAGAGCAACACCGCACGATCCTCCAGCTGGAGGCCAACATGCGCGCCCAGATCACCGACAATGAGCGCTGTAAGGCCCTCATCGTTGAACTCTTGGGACTGCCAGAAATGGCGAATGTGCTCGGTCACTACGAGAAGAAGATCAGCGCCATGGCCCAGACGATTGCCCCTGCCCAGTCTCAGATCAACATGGACAGCAGTATATCGGACTCGATCGGAATGGCTTCTTCTCAGTCACAGTCTCAGAGCATGTTCTCAACCTCAACTTGGGCGCAGCAGCTGGGAGATGACTCGGCCGACGTCGATGATTTCAGTGACGAGATAGGCATAGATCCAGCCGGTCTTAATTTTCCACGTTAGTGCCCGGGCACGCGAGGTACCCTCGTCTGGGCTAGAAACGCCTACCAGACCCAACAAGCACGGGGTCAGAATTGGGCGTTTCTAGCCCTGACGAGTAGTACGGGTTTAACGAAGTTTTATGTTCAAATTTGGCGTTTGCTTTCGGAAAGCTATTTCGCTTCCATCCGTACGTGGAGTTAAATATTGCGGTTACTTTACTGGTTTTCGATGTGTGATTTGGGGACGGGACATGGCCCGCGAGCCTGTCGAATGACGGTGGGAGGATACAGCGCTCATTTTCAGGAAAGGCGACAGCGGGTAGATATTATTGGGGTCCTATGTGATGGATACGGCCATGTTTGAAGTTACAAAATCGTTCTTACAAAGAAGCAACCACACTCTTCTATCAAAAACTACCCCAAAGCGCATTTGTTGAATAGCATGTTCGTGTGAATGGCTCCGTTTGATCATGAACTTCAGTCTTCGCCGAGGCGCCGAGATGCGGTCAACTTGTTTAGCACAGCAAATGCTCACAAACACACCGTCACTTTACCGCGCCAGCGCATTCGCAAACGGGATCTGTTTTCGACAAACGAGTACTGCAAAGACTGGAGTTATCCAGAATCCAGGATTTGGGGAAACTTCCTAACTCGGCTACATACATGATGCCTCAAGTAAAATCAACTGTACGATTCTCTAGCAAACCCCCTATTCTAAGGTAGGCGCACTGCCCTGACAGCTTGAAGTCGACAGATCTGTAGCCGATAAAGGATGTTTCCCCAAATTCTAGATTCTAGATAATTTAATTCTTTGAGGTATTGCGTAAACGGAAGGCCCGTAGCGACGAGACGGCAAGGCTGCCGGGCGGGTCTCGTGCACTTACCTACCGCAAAGCCTCGGGCCGGTCGTCTTGGGAAACTCGCCTAATCAGTACAGGTCAGCACAGATATGCCAGCATACTGCAACATTCATGCCCACCAGAAATCGTATGCAAGACGGTGATTTTGAATGTCCCCACCCTCCAGCGACCTTGAAAAGACAAGGGGAAAAAGACAGGGCACCAGAAGAATCGAATTTACAGTGCTCCGGGGTGGCAACACGTCTCCCCCACTATTTTTTGCGGGCATTAAATACACAGATTCGGACATACATATGTCTGATTAGGCGAGATTCCCAAGACGAACGGCCCGAGTCTTTGCGGTATACGAGGCTGCGGCAGAGTCGGGTGTCGGTTGAGGACTCGAGTCGAGCCTTGTATAACGAAAGGCGCTGAAAGCGCTATAATTACAGAAGGTCTTGGGGCTTGCCCCCTGTAAGCCTGCTGGAAGCGCTTATCGACAGTCTCGATTCGGCCTTGCATGTGCTCTTAATAGAAACGTGCGTTTCTGACCTCTTTGCACAGCCACCTTTCGCTTTAAGATATTACAAAAATTAGTAATAGCATTCCATTGTGTATCAAATGCCAATTAGAGGATTTCAAGAGCGTCTTGGAGCACGGAAAGGCTTCAAATCGTCGAGTGTCTCAGGTATGCTCGGTCGCTTCCATAATGGTTTGCCGGGTGCGTTTGGCGCACGGGCCACTTCCAGCGTTGTGATGCAGTGCGAGACTGTATTGGTTCTTGTTTCTGTTCCTCAATTTTCCTCTTCCTCCACACAACAAAACACAATCGACATGTACTTGAATGATCTCTCGAAGCTCTCAACGCATTACTTTGTTAGCTTTGGTTGATAACGGTACAATCGTGACGCGCTTGCCTCTTCGCGGCGGAGGGTGACGAATGTATTTTGGTCGTCCGAAGTCCGAACTCGTTGGGAGCGAGCGAGGTGTTCGTCACGGGGACTGGTCGAGTCGGCGATGCTTGGGAACCAGTGCCTACATGGGCCGACTCCTCGACTGCTAGATGTCAGTCGAGCACCCCGGTCTCTCGGTAAGTGGCTCTTTGACCCCTTTCTTCCTCGATACCTTTATCGCGCTGGCTGCTATTCATATTAGCCCATGCCTGCCATGCTCACCGTGGCAAGGTATTGCAACGAGGAAAGCAGTCTAGGAAAGGACACACTGACACACGCGCATTAGCACTAAAGAGACCTGTTTTATGTGTTGATCATCGATGGACATCGAGCCATGGAATACCTCCTGGCCATCATGATGGAAGGCGTCACAGTTACTTATACACGAACACGCCATTTCGTGATATAAGACCTGATTTGCCCACTGGCTTTTGTATCCTCTATTAACAATCAACTCTTACACGATCTGGCTATACCTGCCTAGCAACTTGAACAAGGAAACAAATTCGTCCACAAACACAAGATATCAACACCAATTTATACCGGCCTCCAGTTGTCAACATGCAGTTCCTACTATCTAGGGGCTCCTGCCTTTCCCTCTGCCTCCTTCCAATCAACTATATTGCCGGGATTTCAGCTCTTCCCCAAGTAGTAGGCTATCCTAATCCTGCCGCAGTCGAAGAGTGGGATACCCACCCGCATCTGTATGGGCATCTTGGCAACTTCACCGGCTCTTGCACAGACGTCAAGTTTGACGACAATCAATGCGTTCTTTCAGCTCGCTGCCGAGACGTCCACGGCAAGGAGCTCGAATCGAAGCTCAACCTGAATAAATGCGTCTACTATTCGACACCCTTGCCACCGGGAACACGCACGTACATAAAGGGCCCGTTTCTTGATTCATTCTATTACAACTACGAGGAGAAGAAGGTTGAGGAGTATCTGGATCAGAGGTTCAGGTGGGTTATGTTGATATGCAACGAATACTGAAGAGCGAAGAGTGACGACTTAAAACGAGTCTCTGGCGACTGTATGGTTATCATGGTTAGGTGAGGTGCCTATGCTAACACGGATACCTTCTTTTACCCCTTCAGACCCGGAAGCTTCTGCGACAAAGCCACCTGCGAGAGCTGTAGGATACAGAACGCAGA
This sequence comes from Neurospora sp. FGSC 6877, assembly GCA_009805295.1. Taxonomy (NCBI): domain Eukaryota; kingdom Fungi; phylum Ascomycota; class Sordariomycetes; order Sordariales; family Sordariaceae; genus Neurospora; species Neurospora sp. FGSC 6877. The sequence continues at coordinate 32,354 of RAON01000143.1, read as the reverse complement.
TGGCGATGATGATTTCCCCGGACCACCCGGCATACCTGCATACCTTCTTTGCATGTGCAGGGACAAGGTTGACGACCCCAAAACCTCGAGAAAGTTGACGTTGATGTGTGAGTAACCCTCTTTTTACATTCATGTATTGTTCTGTCATCATCTCACGATTCCTCTTCTTTGTTGACCGATATCTTGTAGGGGATTATGTCTACAACAGCAATGGAGAGCTCGCCTGCTTCGACGACCGTAAAGGCGCGTGAAATAGTGGATGGCTTTCTTGTTGTTGGAGGAAGGGGCGTTCATGGTGTGGGATGGCAGTGGTTGAGTGTCTGAAGCTAGGTAATAGTGGTTAAGAGTGCCTGAAAGGAAGGGGCGAGGAACAATGACACGAAAAAGCAGGGACTTTCAGAGTAGAGTAGAGAAAAGCCACCCGATGCTAACTAATCACCTATCATACAAACGCAAATCGCTCATGAACCAATGAAAAGTCCTCCATGATTTTCCAGATTTCTTTCGAAGTCAACACCCTTTGGTAACCTCCTACCACTCAGGCTTTGGCAAGCACCCCAGGCGTCCTTTGTCATCGAGACCGATACCGATATTTGTTTGACGTTAGCATACAGCAAAAAAAGATCATAAAAAAATCAATGGCAGTGAACGATGAATCCAGTCACGATAGACATATGCGGATTGCTTCCGAGGGGAAGGTGGGTAAGCTTACCTAACTCAATGTTTACCGGCCGCTTCTTTTGCTTTGTGCACCGCAACCATGGCTCGTGCCCTTTCTTGCCCTTGAGGTCCTCATCAGCGATGTAGCACTGGTGTTTATCTTGGCAGGCGTTTTTGAGGATTGCTCTACTCAATGGTTAGACACTTCCATGACAACTCGTCTGATCTGGTCATTCTGGGCCCAAGCTAGAGGTACTAGGGAGGATGTGCCAATGGAGTCTGGTGTCACTTACTTTCCACTGGCCTTTCCCAAGTAATAGACCTCCATTGGCGCAAAGTGCTAATTCAATAATCCGTTGTTGAAATTATCCTCCGAGTCCTCGTTTTCCGCTGTCGCGTCTTTTGGCACAAAGTTGGCGAGGGTTGTGTTCACGTCGATCTCGCTGTTCTCCTCATGCCCCTTTTTGTTGAGTTTGCAGATAGCTCCAAGGATGCATGTCTCGTTACTCCACTTATAGTCCCAGCAATTTTTGCTGAATCCCGCTTTCTTGACTTCGCGAGCATGAAGATGGCCGTCACTTGTCTGTAAAGCTGAGATGCTGGCGGTGTATCCGAGGCCGAACATGAAGAACGAGAAGAAGAGCCCTCCAAGAACAGACGGGTAACGCATTCCAGCAAGTTGAGTGATGTGAGCGTATAGTGCTAGTTGGTGGTTTGGTTGTCTTGATGTCGTGTTCCGTGTTGATGCTTCTCCTGATGAAAGATGGAGGATCGCTGCTCTGCAGACTCGTTGTTCTTCGATGAGAAAAAGAGGATATAATTCAATACCGGGAGGGGTAAGGTCATTTATATGCCCAGGAAGAACCAGAACAGATACCCGTGACATAGCGAAACATAATATGCCTTTAATGCCGTAGCGCGCGGGTGCACTGGGAGTTGCTGTCCATCACCAACAGATGTGATCTCTAGCATCGTGCCTCTGTTTGCCAAGTCCATCTTTACACGATACTGGCACGAAGATCTCGAGCGGTTGTCGTACTCTCCACTTACAACAGTTGTGCCTTCCAAACGTTCAATGGATAAGCGCTTCGTTGGGTGCAGGCACGCGGTCCAGACGCACCTGCAGTCCAGCACAGGCGGGCTACGGCAGGCACCGCCGACAACAACGTCCCCTCGCCTGTTTTCTTTCTCAACATCAACTGGTCGGTTTCTCAATGCCACTGGTTGCTTTCTTAACACTAACTCGTCCATTACGCTACGTCTACACTCCCGATGCACCGCAGTTTCTTAAAAGCACACCTCTTTTGGCGCTTAATGGACGCTCGCCATCAGTGCCATTTGCGTCGCGCTCGCTTCTCGCCACTTGAAGTTGCACATCTCTCCCCGTTCTAACATCACATCCAATGATCACATCCTACTAAGGCTCCATTCAATTAATTACTCTTGCCTATGATAGCAACCGAAGGGAAGACATCTTTGCTCAAGGCCTATGTCCAACGGCGCCGAGACGGTTGGTGCTTGGCGACCGGCTGTTGGTTGTTGGTTCCAGAGCCACGAGGATAAAGGGTCGAGGGGCGGCACAACCAGGCACGGCGATTTTATACAAAGAACCAGCAAACATGGTGCACCAACAGATTGACCATCTGCCAAGATGACCGCAAAACAGAATATTGGCCCACGACCCCGTTTTTTGCGAACGAAGTTCGACTGGGCGTTTACTGCATGGGGTTTATGGAACGAAACCAACAACCACATGAGTTGAAGCTGCCCTAGAAGCTGGACACATGACCGGGAAACAATTACATCTGCGGTTTAAGAGGCAAGAATACCTGAAGATGGCCTACGAGGACTCCGTAAGGAATCGCCTTGACCAGCCAGTTGTGTTGGTGGTAGCTTGTTCACCAATGCAGAGTCAGGCCGTATTCGTTTGTCTTCACTGGGGTTTGCTTTGCCTGGCTTTATCATCTTCACAAAGCACGAGCAACCGGGTGTTCCATGCTGGGATACGGTACCTGAAGTACTCGCACCTCTCTCAATAGCATATGCGTTTCTGCTTGGCACGGAGAGCGGGTTGAGGGCGGGTTTCAAAGCTACACAAAGGTTAACAATCAAGCGGACGAAGGCTTTGCTCGTCGTCGCCCGACCTTTGGTCAAAGGGTCTTCTTTGCCCAATATTTTGCTTTGGCCGTTGTAGTCATTACTCATGGGGCCGCGCGCGGTATCATGCTTGTCATACGTCTGTCTTCCTTTCGATCTCTGTTCTCCGCTCTATATAAAAATACCACAAGTCAGTCCCCATTCCTCCTTCAAGTTTCTTTCATTTCCCATCAAGCCTCACAGCTCTGGACAGCAATGCTCATCACCCCTGAGAACACCAAGCGCTGCAAGCCAGGCCATCACAACGACTCACCAAGGCAAACAAGATACCTACGCACCAACTCCTGTCGACCAGAATGATCTTCTCAAACTTTCGAGTTTCTTACCTTATCCTTCTGGCTCTTGCCATTGGGTTTATTTCCACAAGCTTCGCCCTCGAAGGATGGTAGAAGAGGTTCAGCGAAGTTTGCAATTCCTCTCAGTTCGACATGGACACGTGTACCTTCAAGGCCAACTGCATCATCGACAAGTCGAAGAAGAATGACAAAAATGCGGCACGCCGAGACTCCGTTCTTGACTTGAACAAGTGCTTCGGAATATTCGAAAGGTCTTCTTCCAACTATGATTTTGAGTAGAAAAGCCCGGACAACAAAGACAAATTAGTGTGAGTAACACCTACATAGATACATCCAACCACACCCATGCAGTCGGGCTCCAAGTTCATGTTACTAGTTGGAACCGAAGCTAACAGACCCATTCCGTCCTCAGCGTCGATAATTTCCGCCAGCATTCCATACGATGCGAATTGTCTAAGGAAGTGGATGGAGACGACCACGAATTTATGCAACGACTGCACTGCATCGGCGACGACACTTACAGCTTTGAACAATGGCCGTTTTTAGGTCAGTTATTCTTTCCACAAGCGTACGGTGGCACTTGATATCTGCGATGGACGCTAACGCAAGGTATAGATGATAATATCGACAGCAAGGATGGTAATCTTGTATACTTTGACCACCAAGGATCCTAGGATTGGACTTTGACCTGTAGAAAAGTTGACAAGCGAAGAAGTTGGGGTCTCGCGGAAGGGCTGGTTCGTCTGGCGGACGCTAAAATTTTGCTTTGCAGTATGAGGAGGGGATTTGGTCGAGGATTCGGTCGAGAAACCATTATAGCTTCTTGACTGAAACGACTTGGTAAACGGTTTGGACAGGCTAGACTCGGATCAAATACCGGTACCTTGTGTCTTTCTTTGGTTGGTGGCCGAAAAGAATTCGGTAGCCGCTGGATTTTGCTTGGAGTGTGTCGCGATATAAGGGCATCCAGTTACACTCTGGCTCAAGTTCGTCTTTGTAGGACTGGCAACAATACGTCTGTTTCGTGCCTGTGATTCTTTGCTTTTCGCGGAATTCCCGCACGTAACCAATCTGAACCCTCCATGAAGAAACGGCTGTAGTAATAAGGACGGGTGGTTGATGAGTGGCTTTTTCCTCTGGATCCAACGGTAAAGACAAAGGCAGGAAAGGAGTCGATCCTGTAGCGGCACCGCATAAGGACGGGCTGTCTACTCCCAGCAATGTCTGGGCTCGGGGACGGAGATACCTTATACAGATTCCGGATGGTGGTGTTTCGTGCTGTGCATTGTTATGGAGATGACGATGACACAGAGGTCATCATCATCTCTAACAATGCCTTTGTCAAAAAGGCCATGTTTCGGCAGCCCGGTACCCAGGGGCATTTAAGCGCCAGACGAGAACAATGACCTCCATCTTATTGCTAAAAACCTCAAACGGGCGCTTAAAAAGATGGGGTCCGACAAGTTACCGCCTGGCAAAGGAGGAGCGACAAACACAGCAAAGGAAGGGACGTTTAGCGGATAGGAGGTGGTCCTCACCCGCGAGTGCTCATTGCTCCGGTTGGTCACGAGCGGGGTGGAGAAGTGGGATTCCTACAATTAATGAACTTCCCTCCATCCGTTCTTCCTAACAAGAATTCCATCCGCTCACCTGTCAGTTTATCAGCCACCGTCCGTAAATCACCCGCGCGCTAACGCATCGATTGCATCACAGATAGGGCCCCCTCTTGGAAGTATAAGACCGTTACCCGTGCAAGCTCCAGGTTGTAGCATCTTCCTGGATCATCTGTTTCTTCCTTGCTTCCTCTTAAATCGAACACTATTTCGCGAAACAGACGCCTTTCCGAATAAAGAAAACATTACAAAATCACCTCACCCAAGACTCCGTGGTACAACGTTCAATATGCGTTCCCAACCCATTATGGGCCTCTTCCTCTCCTTCTGTATACCTTCTATGGGACACGTCGCCAAGTCTCCACCCAACTCGCTACAGTCGAGGGATCACGAGCACCTGAACTGGGTTGGAAAACAGGCGGATTGGAATGATTTCGGGACAAAGTGCGAGAGATACAGCTTTGACGATAAGAAATGCGAACTTACTGCCCACTGCCAGCCAGAGGGCAAGAAAGACACAGTCAAGTCCAAACTCGACGTCAACAAATGCCTAGCGCATTTTGTGGTAAAAGGACTATCGAAGGACGCTCAGAAGGATCGAAATGTTCTTTGATTGGAAGATTATAGGTAACTCCAACTTTGAAAAGCTTGACGAGCCGTGAGTAATAATCCTCTCCCCCTATTTTCGTTAGGGGCATACGCCATCTACCTAGCATAGCGCATGGGCAAGTGAGCTGACAGATATCAGAGTAGACAACATCTGCAAACACAAAGGGCCTTGCCACATGGATGGCATGAAGTATCATGGTTCTCCGGAATTGGTTTGCGATCGCAATGTACAGTTGCCCTTAGGTACGTTACTCTCCTTCTCCGAGCTGACCTGATGATTGCTGCACTGCATGAAACAAATGGAATTCAACACCCGTAGACAGTCTATCGACTGGTATCACTACGCTACTAGACTGCCAGCTTGCAGTTCAGGCTGACATTTTGTTTGCAGGTTACGGTGGGATCAGCCGAAACAGCGACGGACACCTCGTGTGCTAAGGCCGGCGGGGAGTTTGAAGAGCGTAGCTGTGTGAGGGATCTGTTTGGGATTGGAGAAAGAAACTGCCTGAATTAATTTGGGTTGTGGGTATCATGATCATGATACTAACTAACTTGACCATCTCACCTACCTCCAGGCCGTACGGGAGCATGTGCAGAGACCTTCCCTGCAAGGGGGTGAATCTGAATGATCCGGTGAATATTTTCCCGGAAGTGACTTGAGATAGGGGATCGGACCAGCCTGATTTGGTGTCGGGTGTGTACTATGTTCATCTTCTTTCTATCCTCTTCTCCTCCTTGCTAACAGCTGAGGACATGCATGGTATGGTGCGCTGTTTCTACGATGTTCCTTCCCACTAACATTGAGCAGACTATGGCATCAGTAATAATGACGGATACCTGGAGTGCTACGGTCAAAGAGGGGTCTAGATTGAGGCTTGAGGTCCATGCTTGTGGGAGGTGAAGGATAGGGACCCCCGGAACAAGGTGCTGCTTTTGGGCGTTGAGAAATTGGTGCACGTATTGGAATTGGGACACGAATGATCAAAGAGAGGGTGCACCCGGAGTAAATGCCGATCAAGAACTTCGATGTTCAACTAGATCTCTTCACAAATAAACCCAAATTAACACAAGGCCGACTGGTGTTGCAAGTGCTCTGACAGCGTTCGTTTACCATTTCTAATCACATTACCCGTTTATCTTCTATTATATTCTCTTTGACTCATAACTCCCGGAGTCCCGGAGCCCCTGGGTCCAGCCCAGCCCCCTCCATCCCCCCATCTACCTCAACTTCCCCCTCACTCAACAACCTTCTTTCCCCCTTTCCCTCCTACCATATCAATCCCAACCCCATCAACAACACACCTCCTCCCAACCCTCCTAAACTCCTCCCCCGGCCACCCCTGCACCGTAACCCCTTCCTTAACCGTCTCACCGCCCATAACCAGCGTATGCTCCAACAGACACGCATCCCTCTGCATCTCCGCCCCGCTCAACAACCTACTCCCCGTCCTCAACACCGCCCCATCGCCCACGCGCAACCAATTCAAATCAAACTTGCCCCTGGTATTGATATGCGCCACCAAACTGGCATCATCCACCGTCACCCTGTCTCCCAATACTAGTAATTCTGGCTCGGTGAAGATGAGAGAAGGTCGGCCGTTGACAAACAAAGCGCAGTCTTTCCCGATCTTGGCGCCTAAGGCCCGGAAGTAAGACACTGTGAAACACGTTCCGGTGATCATCCCCAACACGCCCTGGCCCGCGAAGCAGGAGCTACGAAGTTTTTCGATGGACAGCAGGAGTTGCCAGCGCTGGCAGTAGGGGGAAAGATCCCAGGAGTGGGTGCCCGGTTGGCGGCGGCCGAGGAGGATCCATTTTGCGGCGATGGTGATGAGGAGAGACAAGAAGGCGAGGAAGGTGTTGAAGACGGCGAAGACGGCGGTGAAAAGGCCGAAGAGGGCCATGGGTTGCGTGAGGCTGGCGTGCGAGACGGGGTGGTGAGGGTGGTTGGCGATGAAGAGGTTGATGATTTGGATGGTGGAGATGGAGGGGGAGCCCCAGTAGACAGCCGCAAGAAGGCGAATGAAGATGGAGTAGGCGGTGATGGTTAGAGGGGAGTAGACGTGGTAAGGCGCGAGACCGAGGTAGAAGGCGCGGCCGAACGGGGTGCTCATGACGGCAGGGTCGGTGGCTGGGTCTTCGGCTTCGGTGTCGGAACCGGAGTGGGTGAAGTCCCCGGGGACGTCAGAGACAGGGCGGGTGATGGTGATGCTAGGGGTGCTGCGACCCTTTTCGGGGTCGTTGGTGCCTTGGAGGTAGCGTACGCTTTCGATGGAAGACTTCTTCTCCTGGGTCAGAGCAGGATGTTGCGCTGCACGGGCGTTACGTCGGGAGACCCGGCTCTTGTCACTACCCTTGGGGGCAGCTCCGGTCGAGAGACAGAGAGAGTCGCCACCCTTGGAACCGACGTACACTCCATTGGCGACATACTCCTTGTTTCGGCGAGTGAGAGCACCCGATCCAAGCACCGTGTCTTCGCCGACAGTCACACCAGGGAGACAGACCACACGATCAGCAATCATAGCGCGGTCACCAATCTTGATGGGCTCGGAGCCAAGACCATCAGAAGTAACAAGATACGAGCGAGATCCAAAGACGACATCGTTGCCAACATCGAGAAGATGGTAGTCCGTGATACCGGGTCCAGTGCCAGGCCAGTAAACACGCTTACCAACCTTGGCTCCAAGCAGGCGAAGAACAACAGAAGTCATCTCATAATGCTGACCAAACAAGCCCGTCAACTTCTGCAGCGACTTATTGGGATAAATCGTCCTCATCAGATCCAGTCTCCAGCGCTCGATCTGTCCACGACCCTCAGCACTGCTCGGCTTCAGCTTGCCAAAGATCAAATCCAACAGGGTCTTGATGATCATCACAGCGGCAAACTCGAAAAACGGACCGAAAATCACACCTAGGCCCTTAGCCAGGTAGTGATAAGCGATTCGGTTGTCGCCGGCCCACCAGATGATGATGCTCGGCAGCGGAGCAACGGGAGGAGCATTGGGGTCCTTCGCGGGTCTGCCCTCAACCAACCCGACCATACCAAGCAGCCACGGGCCACCGGCAACCAAGCTGACAAGGCCGTACAGCGGCATGGTCAGGAACAGAGTCAAGGCCCAGTGTGGCTGCGGAGCGCGGTGGACGGATAGATCGCGGTTGGCCTCCGTGGCATCGTTCAACTCCCAGCTGCACGAGTTGGGACCGATGCAAGCACCGTCAGGGACCTGGGTGCCGGGAGCAACGTTGGCGGCAAGACCGACGGAGGCGTTAGCGCCGATGGTGATCTTGCCTAGGTACATGGACGTGTTGGCTTCAGCGCCGAACGGGCGGATGATGCACTTGTCAAGAAAGGCGTTGGGGCCGATGGTCAAGAGATCGTATTCACCCAGTTGGCATTCGTTCAGTTCGACGCCGCTACCGATTTTGGCACCAAGGAGACGGTAGTACCAAACAACGGTGTAGTTGTGGTGCCTGTGAAACGAAATATGTTAGAGGTTATTCGGGAATAGCGGAGATAAGACATCCATCGGCTAAGTCTTTGTTTACATCGGAAAAAGGGGGGGATCTTGGCAAAACTTACTTGAAAATGCCCTGTCCAGTCAAAGCAATCACCTTCTGCGTCAACCACCACCTAGTATGATACCATCCCCACATCGGATATACCCCTTCCTTGTACCGGCCCATGATCAACCACTTGGCCAGAATGCCAAAGATGGGCAGCGCAACCGACATGACCACCCGCGCAAAGATCAGTGTTGTCACAATGTTGACCAACCGGCCAAAAGGCCATCCGCTCGTCGGCCACCGCTCCATGTATGCCAATGTCAGCAAGAAGACAGTCCAGTGCGCCCCGCGCCTAACGGGGTACAGGATCGCCATGGGCACCAGTTGCAGCATCATCAGGAATGGGTTCGTGGAGCTGTGTGTCTTGATCGGCTTCGGCGGTCCTTCGCATCTGGTCTGCTGCTCCGCGTCAGAATCAAACAGGGTGTCGCTGTCGGAGGTATTTGCCGAGCTGGGCTGGGAAGCAAGCTTCTCGTCGATGAATGCCGACAAGGCGTCGACGGAGCCGCCGCGGAAGACGAGGTCGATCGGTAGTGAAAGACCGAACTCGGAACGGAGAGCAGACAGAAGCTTGCCGGCCCGGAGGGAGTCACCTCCTAGGTCAAAGAAGTCGGCGTTGGCAGTGATTTCGTGGGCAGAGAGGCCGAGAATGGAGGCCATGATGCGGGTTACCTGTGAAGCCGTGTTGCCCGAGGCTGAGGAGTCACCGGTTCCCGGGCGGTTGTTTTGCTCGTAAAGAAGAGACTCGAGAGCTTCACGGGTGGGCGTGACGCCGAGTTCTGCCGGCAGAGGAGAGTGTAGGATGTGGAAACGGTGTGGGACAAGGTAGCCGGGTACCAGAGAGGGCAACTTGGACTTGAGCGAGTCAATGACCTTGTTCAGCTCGCTGACATTGGGGTTCTCCTCCTTAGGGGCGAGGTAGACTTCAAAGCCGCCGGATTGAGGGTTCTGATGGACGCGGTGGACAATTCCCAGGGGCAAGAGAGCGGCTATGCTGCGGTAAATGGTCGCTTCATCGATGCTACAAAGGGTCGAGGAGATGCTAACCGACAGGGGAGTGTTGAGAGGTGGACAGGTAGCTTCGTAGTGGACGTCGCAGTAGCGAGAACCGTCCGTCAGCTCGGGAATGTCCAAGCGGTCCGCCAACTTGATGCGCAGTACCTTGTTGTTACTCTTGGGCACGTCCTCCATGTAGACAATCAGGCTAGGCCACTTTGCCTGCTGCAACGACTTCTTCAGGGCTTGATGGAGTTGCCTGGTATCAACACGCTGAGCACCAGGAGGCGTGACGAGCACAGCACCAACAACTTCTTGGAGGACATCGTGACGGACAGAGAAAGAAAGGGCTTGCGAAACCCGGTTGAAGATGGGCGACTCGGGGTCCTGTGCGGCAGCAATGATGGCGTTTTCAACCTCGAAGGGTGAGATAATCTCGCCACCGCGGTTGATGACTTCCTTGCTGCGACCAGTGATGAAGAGGTAGCCGTCCGAGGAGAGGCGGCCAAGGTCACCGGTATCGAACCACCCATCCGGGGTGAAGGTGCTGCTATCGTACTGACCCTCTGTAGTGAGGTAGCCGGGGAAGACGGGCTCGCCGCGGACACAGATACGACCAACGGTTTCGGAGGGTTGACGGATGTTATTCCAGTCGAGAATGGCAATTTCAGGGCCGACGGCGATACCTGAAGTGCCGGGTTTGTCAAGTTTATAGTTTGTTGGCGGGGTTGAGATGGGCATGCATCTGTTTTGGGTCAGCGAAAGTCCAAACAAGCACAAACGAGGCACTCACTCAGTCATTCCATAACTCGGCAGCACAATTGCCCCATTAAAGGTCTCTTTTAGCTTAACAGCCAAGGCAGGTAGCAGTCCACCAGCGGCATTACACACCATTCGGACTCTGCTCTTAGTAAGCGCTTCGGGGCGGTCCTCCGCTTGATCTAGAATCATCTGATGCATCGACGGCGAAGCATAGTACCATGTTGCCCCATGGTCCTGCACAACATCCCAGAAGAGGGTCGGATCAAAGGCCGAACAGCAGATAACCGACCCACCCGAGAAGATGGGCGAGAAGATGTTTCTAACCAAGCCACCAATGTGGAACAAGGGCATCATGTTGAGACAGACATCATCCGGCGTCAACCCCCATGAGTCAATGACAAAGGCTACACCAGCAACAATGTTCTGGATTGTAATGGGAACAAGCTTCTTGGTACCTGAAGTACCGCTAGTGAACAAGATGATGGCTACATCGTCCGTCCCGTTTGGCGCTGGCTGGGAGCAGCCTGGCGCTTGGGGCGTGACTAGCTGTCCGGTCAAGTCTCTGATGGAAATTTGCGTAGGCTGGCCACGCTGGGCAAGGTCACTCTCAACCAGCAACACCGTCAGTCCTTCCAGGGCTGTCCATGATGAAGGACCCGTAAGTCCCAACCGCTCGGCATCCTTTGCGGTAGTCAGGATGACTGAAGCACCTGCCTGCCGTACATCAGCGCGGAACTGTTCAGCCCCAACGGCTTTATCGCAGTTGACTGGTGAAGCAATGCATGTGTTTGCTACTGCCAGACAGACTGCAGCGAGGACAGGGCCGTTGGGCAGAGCGATACAAACAATGGGCTTGGTAAGCCTGCCCCTTTGTTGCACGCCAAGAGCCTTGGTAGGGAGAGTGAATTTGCTGACAAAATCCCGGAGGGAGCCATGGGTGAGGACTGTGCTTAGGTCTGGCGTACTGAGAGCTGGCTTGGAGGTGGGCTGAATGAAGGCTGATAGGCTGGTGTAGGAAGCTTTGAAAGAGTCGAGAACCTGTTGTTGCTGGGAGCAGTCAAGCCCGGATGCCGTCTTCGACCGAAGATGGCTCGTGGCTTGTGCGTAAGAGAGGAGGGTGTCGTATGGAGATGCCATGATGATGGGTGGTGATTGGCGACTGATAATCACCCTGGTAGTCGTTATCTCGTCCGACAAGATCTGATTTTGAGCAGCACGTCCGACCTGCGGATGCTGTTGATGGCTTGTCGACCGGAGACAAGATGTTCACGGTGAGTTCCTGATGAACGACTGTAGAGCAGCGGTGAAGAGAATATCACCAGGTGGATAGGTAATCAAAGAGAATGTTTGGCGAAAGGAGTGAAGTGTTAGACAACTCTAACCAGTCATGGAGTGATCTGGACTCTGAACACGAGATATCGAGACCGACATTGCCAACGAAGAAGCGGTGATGGAGTAGATATACCCAACTTTACGCGAGAGAACATTGTCTTTCGCGCCTTCTTCTTTTTCATGTTCCACCGTGAAACTGTGACTGTACTCCATGGCCTGGGGGAGATTGTCTAATCTTGACGAGTAAGCTTGTCTTCATCCCAAGACCGCTGACGGGCCCGAGTAGAGTGGAACCAAGAACCGCTCATCACCATCTTGACTTTGGCTCTTGGCTGGCGTTTTGCCCGGGTGCTGGTGCTTGGCAAAGGGGATCCAGTTACAGCTTGTGGGAGAACTGCGCATGTTTGCCATCATTGACTCGGGACTGGGCCATCAAGGTACACCCTCAGGAGAACTCGTGATGGAATGAATGCGGTGATGAAGTCTTGGTGTTCTCCATCGGCTGGAAAGCGCTCTTGGCAGTGTTGATCATCTTCGGTTGTGCGTTTCAAGCTTTGTTGAAGTGTCGTTACTGGCAAAGGGAAGAGTACCCAGACCCATCTGAAAATCGGCGATGGCAGCAGCGTTGGCCCATAAGAGCCGACATCAAACATCGTAGGAAACCCGAAGAAGGACCATGTGAGCTTTGAGTGTTTTACGTCTGTGGAGTTATCGTGAACAAGCCACTTGAGGCAAAGCTCTCCCTCTCATTGTTCGTTCTCCAACCCATCAGCTCGCAATTCTGCTGAGTGCACGAGTTGCCTCATTCCAGCAAACATCCAGTTAGGAAAGGAAAAGGGGTTATTTTTGACCATTCCCAAAATAGGTTATAAAGAACGAACCCCCTTTGTTGATCATGAGAAGATCCAAGAAGATCTTAAGCATACGTGGATGCCCAAAGAGCATTCAAAAGAAGATCTCACCGGCTGGGGTAGATCCCTGTCGATCATTGACGGGTTCGTGCATAGAGTTGCACCTGTCAGCCGGTAGTTGGAGGGTGTCAAAACTGCCAAAACTGTTGATCTGCAAAAACGGGCTTGGCCGATGATCGTCAAATCGTTCCTGCATGTAGAGGAGCCCGACTCCAAAGGGCTGTGGGTTGACGGCTGGAAGTCCGGGGGTGTCAAATGGCAAAAAGCACGCTTATGAGCAGGCCGCGAAGATGAGTACAGATAAGTGACGTTTCAGGACCCCAAGGTTTTCAAATTGGGAGTGGAGGTTCCAAATTGGGAGCTTGAGAATAAGGGACTCGCTTATTTAGGCGACGCCATTACAAGGCTGGCGGTATTGGCCTTTTAAGCATAAGCCACTTAAGCTTATCAGCCTTCCCCATTCCCCAGCTTTTGCTCGTTTGGGGCCGAGTGGGCGGTTTCGGATGGACTGTAGGCTGCGAAATGCCTTTCCCAGTTTCTGGAAGTCATTACCATGAGAACGAAGGACTCCGAAAAGTTATCACCAAGAAAACGCCGCGCTTATCGCCTGTTGCTAATGATAAACTTGTGATAGTCAATATTAAGAGACGCGCATCAGCCATAGTGTAGAGGTCCTCGAGGAGAGATCGTTCAATCACATACCAGCGCGCTGTAATGACAGCCAACGATAGCGATTGCGTACCTGAGTGGCAAGCTCGAAATTATGCCCACTTTCCGAAGGATATCAGATAAGACGACGATCCTCCAACCCCTTATCACATCTTTATCCCGTGTGGCGGCCGTAACGGGATGTTCGCTCCCGCGTTCCAGTTTGAAGCTGCCATTTCCACAGCAGTCCGCAATCACATGCTCAAACACTGCTGCACTTCAGTCTTACAATCCTCGTTCCTCCGAGCTCGGAGCAAATACGTGATGGCATGAATGATTGTGATAGGTCTCACAGGCAGTGAGGATTGACATTGCTCTTCTTTGCTCCACAGGTGCCGTCAAATAAGTACCTGTCGATTCCTCCCATTTGTTGGTTCCTCACCACTCCTGAATCTTTATCGCTTTCAAACCCCACATCCAGTCACTCCTGTGGCACCCGGATGAGCTCGCCTTGTCAACTCGGCGGTTAATTCGCCGTCCCGGCCGCAGAGCCATAACCATTGGCCGGGCACCGTGCCGAATCGTTGAAAGGGAAAGGTGGATAAGACTGCGGACTGCCCGCAAGAAAATAAATTGAAGCCTATGGGGATGGTGGAGGATGGTGATTTGACAGGGTCTGGAGAATCAAGGAGCGTGCTGAGGGTTGTTGGCTGGGAGATCGCGGAGCCGATGTTGATTACTGAGTTCTTCCCGCTCAGACTTTGACCAGCTCTCTCTCTCGATGTGTTTGAGAGGAAAGAGGAGCTGGGGGATAATGGTAAAGTTCAAGTTGAGATCGGCCTGACCGACAAGGATAGAGATGATTTGAACCGGGCAAAAGGACAAACAAGGACAAAAGCTGGCTGCGGGATATCAAAGAGGGAGCGTTAGGAGGTAAAGCGGGCTGATAAGGATGAAAACGAGGGATCAAGAACTCTTGGCATACCGAGGGAAACAAAGAGCGTGGTTGTTTGTCGTTTGTGATGGAGATGGTGCTTCCAAGCGAGCACAGACAGGCTTTTAGACACTGCGTCGGAGGATGATTCTCGGGGCTTACGGGGTGTATTCCGTAAGAACCCCACTTACCCGTGCGGTGTCGGGACATCCACCATGGATATGTGAACCAATCCTCCGGCTGACACCCACGGTGACCGGAAGGCCCAGGAGAGGCTTAAACCCAAGGCAGGGTTGGGCCCCTCTCCATAGGAAAAGAGAGTGATGACCAACTCAACCACTCAACCGGTATTGAGAATTCCGACAAGGGACAAGAGCTGCTAACCCCTTGTTGGGTTCTCCACTCAAAGCAGTCTTGGGCGGGCAGTTTCGAGGTTGCCGCTGCAAGAAACAGCACCTGGGAGCGTAACCGGTCAGAACAAGTTTTGAAGACAAAAACTCGGACAAGAGCACTTACCGGATGCAAAGGGTCCCGATCATCACATGCCCAGTTAATCCTGAAGCCGATCTCGCGATGCCCGGGACCAAAAAGATACTCACAATGGTAAAGTTGCCAAGGCAGTGGTTGTTGCTCTCCAGATTCTGTGGGGGCCAAAGTGCACTCATGCCAAGCGCCATCGTCTTGTATCTGAAGGCCATGTAGCCTGTAGGTATCACCGGATCCTGGGTTGTACAAGTCAAAGGATCCAGATACCGTCTTGGACTTGTTGGGTTTTAGAATGGTTACGGTATTGATCTTGTATCCACGCACGACAAGGGATGAAGTATTGGTGATGGAGCCGATAGTGCAGCTTCTTCTGTACGGTGTGTGAGGCATAACAGGCAACTGACTGGCCTCGTAACCTGTGAAGTTGGTTGGAGGCATAGTGCATCGGAAGGTGTCGGAGGCCTTCGGTCTCAAGACACGGCCCCGGAGGGCTCGAATCGTTTGGTTTGTAGGAGCTCCGCAGGTGAGGTTCAGGGGCATGAAGCCGGTTCCACTGTAGTGGTTTCTGTAACAGAGTTCGTTAGCAGTTGACATAGTGGTTGGCCTATGGGTATCACGTACGGCTCGATGCCTTCGATGCCGTCTGAACAGTTCCAATCCTGTCTGACACCCATGATGCCGCTTTGTACCGCAAGCATCACACTAAAATTTTCGTCAGGGTCGCTTGTCTGACAAGAAACCCATGGGGTAGATCCATCAGCGCTCGTAAAGTTCCCAAGACTGGTGATGCGACACTGTGACCTTTTCTCATTCGAAATGTTGGTCACTTCAAAGCCTAGTTCCTGGGTCTCATTTGTTCTGTCCCCGCTGGAGATGAATGAATAGTTCCGGTAAACGAGCTTATCAACGAGCCACTGAGGGTCCCAGGACCTGTCCACACAGCGTTCGGGCAGCTCAGATGGAGTGTAAGGACGTATGGGAAGCTGAGGTTGGATCTGGACTGGTGTCGTCAGGGTCCCCCAGACTTGTGAGTTCCCCATGATGCACAGGGTCTCCTCTCCTCTTGGGGCTTGCCAGTCATCAAGACATCCTTGGATCAGCGGCTGTTCCCAGGTTCCGTGTACAGTGAAGGTGAAGCCAGTCGTGTTGTCACAAACCCAGGACCCTCTCAACCGCATATCAAAGCTGGTGAGATTAAACTGGAATTTGAGATTGGGGATGTCGCAGTCATGCCAGATGTCGAGAGCGTCTGGTCCCTTTGGATCGAGGTCAATGTTCCTTGCAATGCAGGCGGCGGAGACGTTTGTTGCAAAGTTGACGGTCAAGAAGCGGATGTCGCCTTGTGAGCCACCACTGGAGCCGTTCACAGTGACCAATGTTGGGTTGTAGACACCCCAGCGTGGACTGGTAAAAGATGCCTCTGTGCAGCTCTGAGGAGTGACTGGTCCGCCTTCCGAAGGATCACCAGGGTAGTATTGGCGGTTGTGGACGATGGACGAAGACCATGCCGCTGGAAGAAAGGCACCAAGGCCAAGGAGGAATAAACCGAGGGAGGCCATTGCAGTAGTTGTTCTGAAAATGAGAAGAGGATTATCATGTCTTCAATTTGGAAGCACTTGCTTTAAATATAAGAGACATGACTTGTCGATGGGATGAGCCGGTGAGGGTGTGGGTGACAATACAGGCTAATGTGAGCATTGGATTCTGCCATGGTGATTTCATTTGGACGTGGAGCACTGGTTGATGACTGATTGCGGGCATTGATTGAGAGCCGGAGAGAAGAATGCCATTGAAAATTTTGGAGTTGGGTCGGGTGACAGTTGATGTTGAGAGAAGAACTTGTGGAAGTCACGAAAGAACGTTGACTGCCGACTTGTAATTCGAGCCAGAAGCTTGATGCAACGGAAGGTACGAATGGGAAACCGGGCCAACAGGATGTTTTGACAACTGGCGCCAAGACCACAGGCTCACCTTGACGGCCCGCCAGCGCCAGCTTTTATCAACGGCTTATCGCGTATCGATAAGTCCCGATAGCATCCACATCCAGCGGGAGTTGTAGCTGTTCCTCGGCACCCGGCATCCAGGTCATTCCTCCCCGCGCGCCATCTTTCCCCAGCTTCCATTTTGCACCTGCTTTCCATTTCCATGATTTCTTTCTTTAGCCTCTCGGGCTCTGCATAGCGAGCCTTCCATTGTAGTTTCATTTCTTCCTTCTTGATTTAAAATGCCCACGACGTTATCAACATCGCGATCGAGTCGCCGCCCTGCGCGGAGTTCCTTCAGCGATGCGGGCTCTGTAAATGCTGCGGGGCCACCAGATATCGTTAACAACACCACCAACAACACTACCGCCGTCAACGCCAACACCAAAACAAAAGTCAAGGCCACGGTTCTATATGAAGACGTCGACGACGGCGAACTCGAGCCACTTGTCGATCTCACACAAGCCATTCCACTGCACTCGAAAAAGACGGACCGAAAGCAAAAGAGACGCGAAAAGAAAGAAGCGAAACGGGCCTCAACGGTGCCACCCAGAGGCATGCTCGACCTCCCCTATGAGCTCCTATACTCCATCATAACCCTCCTCGAACCCAGAGAGCTGTTTGTCCTCTGCCGCGTCAACAAGTCGCTTCGAAACTTCATCCTGTCCCAAGAACACCTCATCACCCGCGATATCATAGCATGGCGCTACCCCTCCCTCTCTAAATGCTTCCGCCTTCCTGTCTTGGCCAGGGATCTCGACGAAAACGCCCATCGCGCACTCAACGAAGCCTATGGTGATGCGCTCAGCCCTAGACGAGTCAATGCCAACTATAAACACGTTCAATCCCCTGACCCGTCCCTTGTCTGCTTCTGTTACACCTGTCGTCTTCGCTGGATTTTCCTTTGCATCATTGTCGACTTCGCCCATTGGCAGGATGATCTGGACAAGGGAGTACAAATTCCCACCATCCCTCGTGGTGCTGACCCAGACTGGAACAAGAAGCTTGTCGCGGAGCACGCCCAGGTGGTTGTCAAGGCCCTTCACAGTCAGCTGTGGTACGTGAGGCTGCTGCAAGCACATTTGACGTCCATCACCCGGTCTATTCGCCGAAACACTGCCAATCAAGGCAACAGACGATCTCGCTTCCGCATGACGCCCTCCGATGTCGCCAGCGGCACCGACGCCTTTCTCGACCGGAGCGGCCCTCCCACAGTCGACTTTCCCTACAATCGCGACAACTATGACATGCTCGAGGCATTCATGCCATCACGAAGTTGGATCAAGGATGACCAGAAATGGGTTTATGTTCCTGCTGATCAGCACGAACGAGAACTTCGCCTGCTTGAGCGCCAGAGACAGGAGGCGCCGCCATCGACTGCCGTGTCCCAAACACCTGGCGCACCTGTGCCGAGATCAATGATCTTCTAAATCATAGACGTTGTTATCTCGACGTTACTCTCGATAGGGTCGGACATAAGGTAGTCTAACGTCCGGTAGTCCCGAACAAAGGTCATGCTTGAACACAATCTTGGCTTTGCGATCTAAAGCCGGCCAGGGTACCCTAGATACGTCCGATGATCGTTGGATCGTTGCGTATCTTTATCTCAAGCTCGGGGCATTTTAGGGGCATCAGATGGACCCACAGATGCGGCACGGGCGACCGGATTGTCAAAGACACGTTCTTCAGCCGCCTTTTCATTAATAATACAGTTTGTTTTAGCAGGTGTTCTAGCCGACCCTAGAAGGACAGACCCGCTGTATCGCAGGCTTACCCATGCGTCGCGTGGCTGTCTGTCTCGGCAATTCAGACAAGTGCCGCCCTCATCCTTGCACTTTTGACGACGTCACCTCATGCAAGCAGTTCGAGTATCAACAACACGAACAACAGCAATGTTCTATGTGCCTCTTAGCGTCACGTGCTGTGATTTTCAGGTTGCATCTGAAACAGCCCATTTCACCAGATATCTGCGATACGTTACCATCCGCGCTGTCCGGTGCAGAATGGCAGATTTTGCGATCCAGAGATCCGAGTTTCCGGAGACGAGATTCAACGTCAACCGTTCCCACAAAGAGCGTTATCCCGTAGCGCCATTGGTCACTGGCCGCTATGATACGAAAGGTTAGACAGAGGTGAGGAAGAAAATCGGAGGTTCGGGTTTCATTCAGAGCCGCCTCTGGAAAAAAGATGCCGACCGGAATCTTCTATCAAGACTGAAACAACCTATCGCATTCAAAGGTTTCAACCCGTCAACGCAACAACCTCTTACCGCTGTTTGTTTGCCTCTGCTAGCACTCTAGCGTTCTGTTGCTTATCAAGCACAGCGAGCATGGAACAACCGACGCTTCACAGGGTGGATCCCTGGAATCCCTTGCTCTCCGAGAGCTTCCCGCAGCTGTGGGCCCCGATAAAACTTCCATGAGGCAAAATCATGGATGCTGAGTGATGATGAATCCATGCCGGTCCGGAGGTGGATCTGAAGCAGGTTCGTAGATACAAGTTATATAAAGATGTGAAGGGCCCCGGGGACTCTAGGCCATCTTTTGGACCGCTTCTATATTCTCGTTACAAACAACTTCTCTCTCAACCACAGATACAGCATCACCAGATACAATGTCCGGCACCGATTACAAGTTCGAAGGCTGGCTCGGCTTTGACAAGAGCTCTGCCCAAGGCAACATGCAGTGGGGCGAGTTCGAGCCCAAGCCCTGGGAGGAGACCGATATTGATATCAAGATCGAGTGCTGCGGCGTCTGCGGTTCCGACATTCACACCCTGAGGAGCGGTTGGGTATGTTTGCCTGCTGCTATAAAACATCGGTTATCAAGTACTTATACTAATAATACCTCTAGGGCCCTACCAACTACCCCTGCTGCGTCGGTCACGAGGTTGTCGGTACCGTCGTCCGTGCTGGTTCTCAGGTCGAGGGCGGCATCAAGGTCGGCGATCGTGTTGGTGTCGGTGCTCAGAGTGACTCCTGCCGCAACCGTACCGACAAGGAGTGCAAGATCTGCGCCGACGGCAACTACAACTACTGCCGCGTCCATCACGTTGGCACCTACAACGGTGTCTACCTCAACGGCGGCAAGTCTTATGGCGGTTACGCTACCTACCAGCGTGTCCCCTCTTTCTTCGCCATCAAGCTTCCCGATGAGATCCCCTCTTCTCTCGCCGCCCCCATGCTTTGCGCCGGTGTCACCACCTACGCTCCCCTCAAGTTCCACGGTGTCGGCCCTGGCAAGCGCGTCGGCATCATCGGCCTCGGTGGTCTAGGCCACTTCGGCGTCATGTGGGCCAAGGCCCTCGGCGCCGACCAGGTCGTCGTCATCTCCCGCAGCTCCAGTAAGAAGGAGGATGCCATCGCCATGGGCGCTACCGGCTTCATTGCCACTGGTGAGGACCCCGAGTGGCTCGCCAAGAACAGATCGTCTCTCGACGTCATTCTCTGCACCGCCTCCTCCGCCGATATGCCCTTTAACGACTACCTCTTTCTCCTCGATCTCGATGGCACCTTCATCCAGGTCGGCGCCCCCGACGATGATCTTCCCCGGATCAAGCAGATGGCCCTTATCTTCAACCGCATTAAGCTCACCGGTTCCCTCATCGGCTCGCCCGAAGATATCCGGGAGATGTTCAAGCTCGCGGTCGAGCAGAAGGTCCAGCCCTGGGTCAAGGAGATCCCCATGAAGGACGCCAACCAGGCCCTTCTCGATTTCGAGGCTGGCAAGCCCAGGTACCGTTTTGTCCTCAAGAACGAGGACTACACTCCTGTTGCTGCTAAGCCCTAGATTTAGATTTTTTGTCTTGAACGTTTATACCCATGTGTAATGAAAAGCGGTTTTTGATTCTACTATGTCTTTCTCGCCCTAAAAATTGGCATGTGATTGTGATATTTGTAGTTCGGTTCGTATGCGGGAAGCGGCTGTCAGCCTCATCCCGTCCCCATGTGGCCAAACTGTTCCACCTGCAGGGACGGCATGCACGGTAACACCCGCGACCGTTACACAACGGACCTGCATGTAGCATGTCCCTTTCTTGTCTGTGCTTACGCTGCAGTTTTCCTTCGGCAAGGCGCTTTCGCCCTCTCAGGCTCTGGCACCCTAGCCCATTTGACTGTTTTTTTTGTTTTTTTTTGTTTTTCCTCTTTAGAATCGAGCACTTTCCTAGATCCTTGGCATCCTCCAATCCTTTTCCTTACACTGGTAGTGTTTATCCCTTGCATGTTGCTTGGCTTATTATTAAAACTCACGAGCCTTTTGGATTTTAGTTTCGCGGCCGGATCGATGTCCAACGGTCTTAACGTGTCTAACATTAGCTCCGGTCCCCCTAACCCCCTAAACCCCTGCTCCCCTACTCCCCTGTCACTCCACCATCAGGAAAAACTTCCATTACCCACTACCCAGGGGCATGCATTAAGTAATCACTCCCTGTCCTTCCGACTGGTCAGTCACCCACTACCCAGGGGCATGCATTAAGTAATCACTCCCTGTCCTTCCAACTGGTCAGTCGCCCACTCTTTTCAAAATCGACACCGTCCATCGTTTTCGAATCGACACCCTCGTTTCTTCCCTCCTTTTTTTTTTTTTTTTTTTTCCCAGCTTCCGAATCCCGTTCCGATGAGCCCATCCATCACATCCCTTCCTGGCCTCTACCTCCCAATTCTCTCCTCCGACTATCACAGCTAATACACCTATCATGTCCACACCTCCCCCTCTTCGTCACCAGTCTCTCCCCCCCCCTTCTATCCTCCGCTCTCTCATTGACAATCCAAGTGATCCACGCCTCACACCTCTCTTCTCCTCCTTCCCACTCTCTCTTACAGTAACAACATTTCCACCGCCTCTCCGATCGTTGTCCTTGCGGAGGTCGGAAATGCCGGTAATTCCGATACGGATCCCGCTCCGTCCCCAGACAAGCGCGGCAAGCGCCGGGGTATTGGCGAACCTGTCGGAGGCCGCGGGCAGTCAGGGGACAGGGTATGCCGAGTAGACGGGAGAGGAAGCAGCGAGTGAGGATGGTGAGGTGCGAGTGGGAGCAGGAGAGATAAAGGGACTGGGAGTGGGTGCACATTTTTGGGGTTTTGGTCGAGGCGGGGGTGGTTCTTCTGGGAGTGGCGGGGGCTTGGGAAGCTGTATGGTTACCCCGAAGCTCCAACTGGTTTTTCTTTTTTCTTTTTTTTTTTATGAAGGGGACGGTCGGTGGTTGGGTGGCTGCTGTTGAAATTGAGAAGTGTCTCTTACTCGTCAGGGTCGTTGATGCAAGTGCATTGGTGTCACGCATTGTATTGAAGTTGAGGATGGGGCATCGGTCCTTTGTGTCAGGTGCGGTGTCACTTGAAGTTCGCAGATCTGCACTGCTTCATTTGATCTCAAGGGACACCAATTCTCATAGCTTCGAAAGGGCTCGGCTCGATTCACCTTCCTGATGTGGACATAACTAGAAGACCAGCGCGATGGTGCAAGTGCCTCGGTTCTACGAAACGTTGGACGAGCACAAGTGTCAGATGATGCAAGATCAGAAGCAGACGGATCAGTCCGGTGTGGCTGGTGAGGTCGTGTATGACAACCATTTGGGTGCGAGTGTACATTTATCCACATACCTCATGTTGGCTTGGTTCGCCGGTTTATGGTGCAGTCTTCTTTGTTAGTCATTGAGGCAGGCGTTGGTGCGCTCGGTGTTGGTAACGGCAGGCGGGATGTTGTTAACTACTGTTCTAGCATTCTAAGTTCAACTCAAAAGAAGCAACAAGACGGCTGGTTGGAAACCATTCTCAACCAGTGAACCGCCAATATTGTCGGGCGTTCAAGGGCCCGAGTGCTGAGCCAACACAAGTGCAAAGAACGACAGAGGGTATATGAATGACCCTTGTGCCCTTCTGGGATCCGATGATCCGGAAAGCACAGCAGTTCACCATCGTTCATTGCTCATTGCTCAGCTGGTTACTTACCAAACTCTCGCACACCAAGACGATCAACTACCACTAACTGCTCTCACTCTCACAAGACCGGGAATACCTCCACACTTTCCCGCAAGCTCATCGTCGTTCACCACGCAACAAACAAACCAATCCGAAGACCATCCATCATGTGCGAGTACGAATACATGCCGTGGAAGAAATGTGGCTACGCCCTCAAGAGGCCCGTTCAGATCCAAACCGATGAGGTAGACAACAACTACGAGCCTGTGTGGATCGACAAGCCAAACTGCCCTACTGCGACGACGTCCTGGAGTAAGAAGTCTTGAGAGTGTTCCCAACGCGAAACGCATTCCATGTCGAGATCGACGATCATTTGTTACCACTGCCACATCAAGGCACGCATCTCTTTTTGGGTCTGTGAAACGTGTTGGTCATGTCAATGAGTTGAGTGCGAGCCATTGTCGGCGGAAGATGCCGAGGAAGTTGGACGTCAATAACTCGACTTCTCGGGTCGAGATACCTGCCCCAGCCGATGATGGAATCCAAGGAGAGAGAGCCTCAGGCAACTGAATGTGGCCGGTTTCGACAGCCTGAGCGTTACCCATACTAGCACTGGCTCCCGGTCAATCAGTTGGTTCGTGGAGATCGAGATTATTCAAAATCTGGTAGGTGTTCCGATAGGTATGACGCCAATGGGAGGAATTCGAGCAAGCCTAGGGAATACCCGTGCGGGAGGTCTCTTCGGAAGGCAGTGTTTGAAGTCTCATCGTCAGGGAATTGAGGAATCTGCACGTTTGCTGAGTAATAGGGGTCACGTATTGCTTCACATATTCGGGCTCATTTGGTGTATATGCATTAATATATGGCTTTTTTCGGTGTGAAAGAATTACGGTGGGTGATGGCGGGAATGCGGATGTTTGGCTGATGCGGCTGTCACTGGGACTTATCCGAAATGTGTACCTGTATCTTTTTCGGACTATGTAGGTAGCGTACAAGCTGTGGGCATGCGCACATCTATTGCCGGCCATTGGGGTTTTGGATCGTATAGGTTCTTGCAAGAATATCACAGTTCGTCTCTTGATGGTGTTCCCACAGAGAATCGACAGTCTCGATTCGGTTGTACCTGAGACAAAGCTGTCCCTACCTACGACCTGCTGTGGCCGGCAATTTGAGACCATTCTTGAGGTGTTGGTTATTTTTTAATAAGGTCTCCTTTGTTGCTCGTTGGAGCGAATGTTGGTGACTGTTTGTTAGTGACGGAAGACGGGATGTTGGTGGGCGCTGTTGGTCCAACTGCCGGGTTGCCAACGCCGTAATGCTCCTGGGATAAGGGAATGTGGTTCCGCGACATAAATCATGACTGAAAGCGGCTCATGCTTTGCAACATTCACTTCAGTATTTCTATTTCTGTCAGTGCTGACGAACATTCCTTCAGGACTCGAAGAAAGGGAGAGGGCGGTTGGAGATTATGGCGGCCATCGACCAACGCCGGCCACGAAACCAGGACTGTGGAAGCCTCGAGTCAACAAAAATCATGACAATACGTCAGGTCGGATGTACCACACCGGTACTCAGATGGTTGAAAGAAGCGGCGAGGATATGTGAGCTGGGCGGTTCTCGTCAAGAAAACTGATCCGGTTCGAGCACAACAGTTCACCATCTGCGTCTCCTACTTACGCTTGCTCTATACAACTCTCGAGTCTGGACCTTACCAATTCCCCTTCAGCAGACCATCCATCGATCCAGCATGACCCCGCAAGCACCATGTGCAACTATGAAATCTGGGAGTGGGCCTGCGGCCTCAAGGTTGAGCGGTACCAGGAAGACCACAACGGACAACCTGTTGACCAGACCTGCTTATTGTATAAGGAAAATAAGAAAGAGAGAATTAGTCCTTCGAAGTGCGAGCTCACCAACGACGGCTGCTTGATCAATTACTTTAAGATCAATGACCACTGTTATGAGTGCATTCTTAACGCTCTCAACCCCTACTGAAAGCTGATGGATAATCTTTCTCGTTAAATGTGGCCAAGAGCTTGAGGACCAGGAGAACAACTTGATTCAAAAAGATCTCATGCGTGGATTACAAGTTGCAGATTGAAATTTTTTCCAAGTCGCCGGAGAAAATGACCGGAGGTTTCCTTGTATCGACGATAACGGTTTCAAAGAAACTGTCGAGGCAATACTTCGGCGTCAACAACCTCTCATTTAGGAAGGTAGCGAAACCAGTGAGGACGAGGCGGTGCGGGTTCTTTATCAGTCGGAGAGGAGAGCATTTCGACGAACACAGGCGAACTGTCGAATCGACAGTGTCGGTGCGAGAACTGCGATCACCTCCAGCACTGCCTAGCTCGGAACGGCCGACGGCCAACTAGCTTCTCAGACTTGATCTTGGAGATTGTACACCAGGAGAATTTCTTTTCGGCATTAGTTATTTCCTGCTTGAGGTGTGGGGGAGATAAGTTAAGGCAGTGGGTAAGCATGAGCATAGGTGTTACGATCCGATCAGGGATTACTTATGTAAGCTAGATCAAATAGAACCAACAGACCAACCAGGTTGGATCCGAAGGGAGGACTCGAAGGGAGGACTCGAAGGGAGGACCCGAAGGGAGAGGACCCGAAGGAGGACCCAAAGGGAGAGGGCCCGAAGGGAGAGGACCCGAAGGGAGGACCCAAAGGGAGAGGACCCGAAGGGAGGGGTCCATGGCTCGGGTCCCCAGGGACCCGAGATGAAGGTTCAGGTCCACGAGTCCGGTATATCGGGTCCATGAAGACCGGTATATAAAGACGGCCTTCCCAGACCTCTTCAGATACTGGCTCTTCAGCAAGCAACTAGCTTTCACAATCAATCAGTACCTTTTGGCTACTGCGACCGTTGTTCTTATTCCCAGCGATATACTCCTGTGCTTGTAACGGTTCGTCACAATAGGTAGGTCGCGTGAGGTACACGAATGTTTCTCTGGAGGCTGTAATGGGTCAGACAGTTATTTCTTTCTTTGACGAGGATGAGAAATGGAGTGGGAAAAGTCTGTACTTGCCTGTTTGTGCGAAGGAAACATGTCAACAGTTAATCAAGGGCTAGAAATTTGTTGACTTACAAGCTCCCTCGTGTCCGTCACCCTCGCTCATCAAACTCGCCGTAGAGTAAGAAGACTTAAAAACATAGAAGCGAAGGAACCAGAAGCCAAAAATCAAAAGGCTTGGAATCGCTAACCAAGGAAACGTGCTTCTCGAACAAGTGCCGTGGTTGCCGTTGCGGTGAAAGATGATAGAATGCAATCTCCAAGTCACTAGTCGGAGACCTGACTGCTTCCGTTCGTTTTCATGATGCCGTGCAGCAGGCTAACAGAGACATTAGTGAAGAAAAAAAGCAGAAAGAAGAAACGCCCAACGGCCAATGCCAATACAACACTGCGATTATCCCAGACTATGAAAAGCCAAGCGTCAGCCACATCCACGAAATGAGAATGGCAGCGCACAGACAGACGCTAACGAGCACTTACAAGCACTTTGGACGAATCCAGTTCGTATGATAACCGGCCCCTCGAACAATATCCTCATCCTCCCCCAGTCGGACAGTCCAGTCGTCCCCCTCCCCCACCGGGCGGTCCCCTCAATGCAGCAAGTTGCAGTAAAGTTGCAGTTACATCCGCCGGCGCACCACGAGTTAATGCATCGTCTAAACTTCTTCGAGCACTCGAGGGTAAGCTACCCTCATCGCGATTGGCACGCCACGCCCGCCGGGGCGGGAATCCTTCTGGACATGTAGGTACCGAGGCTTGGCGAGCTGGGGGAAAATGGAGAGAATGGCTGCACATCGTCAGCCCTTGTGGTCTTGGAAGCGGAGAATGGACGGATTGGTGGGCGTCGGATGCGGATGAGGGCTGGATTCCGGAATCCGGAGTCTGAAGGAGTCTTGGGTTGGAGTTGAACTGGAGAAAGGGAAGGGTTAGGACTGGGTTGAGGAGGAAGGCAGGATGGATATAAACCCAGAGCATGTCCCTCCTTCCCGGAAGATGGGAACCGAGACGGCACGCCCCTTCATTCTCCCGTCCGTCCTTCCTTCCTTCCTTCCTTCTCGGCCAGCCATCATGATGTGGCAAACTTCCCTTAGGGCAGCTGCCACCGTGCTTGCCCTCCTCACCTCTCAAGTCGTTGGGCAAGAAGACGTACAGACAGAACCCCAAACGGTGCAGACTGTGTCGACCAAGGGAGTCATCCTCGACACCATCCTGGATTGGGTCGATGCCGCGAGGCTCGACCAGACCACGTACAATGGCCAGAAGTACGGATGCAAATGCTACCCTGGCCGTCCATGCTGGCCCTCTGCCAACAAGTGGAACAACCTGAACAGGACAGTCGACGGCACTCTTCGTGTCAACGTCCCTGCCGGTGCTGTGTGCCATAACACCTTCGACGGACCCTTTGGCACCATACAGACCTACGATGAGGCGGCCTGCGCTGATGCCAAGGAGAACTTTGTCAACGAGCAGTGGACGTATGTTACCCATCCATATCACACCCCCAACTTTTGAACCAAACTGACAAATCGACAGCGTCGAAAAACCCGCTGATGGTCTCTGGACCTACTTCACCAACGACACCTGCCGTCCCACCTCCAACCCCTCCGACCCCTGCACCCTCGGCAGCTACGGCGTCTACGTGATCATGGCCACCAAGGCCTCTCACATCCAAGCCGGCGTCAACTTCGCGCGCCAAAATAACCTCCGCCTGACCGTCCGCAATACGGGGCACGACTTCCTCGGTCGCTCCGTCGGCTACGGCTCGCTGATCATCAACACGCACAGCTTCCAATCCCTCAAGTGGACCGACAAGTACACTGGTCCCGGCTCCTACCGTGGTCCGGCCGTGACCATGGGCGCCGGCGTGCAAGGCGGCACCATTCTCAAGTCGGGCCACGCTTTGAACCCGCCCATGGCCCTGGTAACCGGCGAATGCGCCACCGTCGGTCTCTCAGGCGGTTTCATCCAAGGCGGCGGCCACGGCCCCTGGACGACCCTTAAGGGACTAGCCGTCGACAACGTGCTCAACTTCGAAGTCATCACCGCCTCCGGGCTAATCGTCAACGCCAACGAGTGGCAAAACCCTGACCTCTTCTTCGCTTTGAGGGGAGGCGGCCCGGCTTCGTATGGTGTCATCCTCTCCACCACCGTCAAGACCTTCCCCGACCTGCCGGCCACGGGCGCTACGCTTTACTTGAACACCACTCACACCTTTGACAACGAGGTCATCTGGGCAGGAACAAAGATCTTCCACAAGTACGCGAATCACTTTGTTGATAATGGGTTGTATGTCTACTTTGAGATCTTCCCTTACCAGTTCCGCGTACGCCCATTCGTGGCTATCGGCAAGACCCAAGCCGAGCTCCAGGCCATCGTTAAGCCTATACTCGATGAGTTCGCTGCTGCCGGTATTCCGCACGAGTTCGGTATCAAGGAGTTCCCAACCTTTTATGATCTCTATATCAACTTGTTTGAGGCCGAGCAAGCTGGTCAGACGGCGTTGACGGGCGGGTGGATGTTCAACCACGATGATGTGGCCAACCGCAATGACGAAATCATTACCGCTATGAAGAACGTGGTCAGCCCGGCTGGCAGACCAGATCTGTTTGGCGGTATGGTTGGACATCTGTTTAACCCGGGCCATAACGTTCCCGTGTCGACGTCGGCGGCGCACCCGGCGTGGAGGAACGCGACGGACTTTGTCATTGTTGTTCTGCCGAGCCCGGAGCACCCCAGCCTGACGGTGAAAAACGATTTGCAGAATGTTTTGACGAATAATATGGATGAGGGGTTCAGGAATGTGTCGAGGAGTGGGGCTACTTATGTTAATGAGGTGAGTTTTTACTTTCTGCTTGGTATGAGACGAGGACTTTACTAACCAGTGAAAATACAGGCCGACCCCTTCCAGCCTAACTGGCAGAGCCACTTCTGGGGCTCCAACTACCCTAGGCTCAAGCAGCTTCGCAAGAAGTGGGATCCCTTGGGTATCTTTTATGCCGTGGCTACCCCCGGCACGGAAGACTGGGAGGAGATTGAGTTCAACACGAAGCTTTGCAAGAAGCTGTAGACGTTGATAAGGCCCTTTAATTATGCATTGATGTTGTCTATGTAATGACGTCAGTTAATATGTATATACGATAATCGAACTTTTTGAACAAAGTCGGCAAAGTTGCCGTGAGCCAAACGCCGTGCATGCAACTCACTTGAGCTTTTCTTCCACATCCCTTCGTGTACCGAAGCCCTTTAACCGGGTACCATCACCCACTCATCACTTTACCCAACCGTAAACTTGATTCCATCAAACCACCTTTACATCCCGCTTCACAGCCACTACTTCCACCGACTTCGTCTCCCCTCCCTCCTGTTCATGTTCGCCCCCCTCCTTCATCCCATACTTATCAATCCACTCTCCCAGCAACCCCCTATAATCCTCAATCCCATAGGAACTAACCAACTCCCTCCACACCCCCTTCTTCCTCCTAACCTCCAACCCCATATCACCAACCAACCAATCCCAATGAAGCAACTGATCAAAGTTCAAATCGGGATACTGCCTCCCATGTTCCAACGGGCTCCGATGCTGACACCACCGCTGAAACAGCGCGGTATCCTTGAAGATTTGAGTACATGCAGGGTCGTACGCGAGGTTTTGCATCTTAGGAGCGGGAGCGCAATTGATGAAGTCAGACCGATGGGGGATGGCGCGCAGAGGCAAGGGAAGAGAGACTTTGTCGTTGAAGTAGGCTAGGGACCAGAGACATTGGAGTTCGATGCGTGGGATGTTGGTGATGTTGCTGTGCATGGAGAGGAAGACGAGGGAGTGGATGCCGCGTGCTGTGAGGCCGGGAGGGGCGATGCCGCGGTGGAGACGCCAGGGGGTGTACGTTTTTGTGTTGGACTCGACAAGAGAGGTGGGTGGTGAAAGTAACTGGGGAAAGCGCTTCGCTATTGTTTGATCTGCTTTTTTGTCGTACTTGGCCCAAGCTGCTTTCTGTTCATCGGATAGTGAGTCAGTCGGGATGCCGAGTTGGAAATACAGTTCCGGAGGGAAGAAGTCAACTGGTGGTTTGGCGGAGTATCCGGTTGCACAAATGAGGGCGTCAACGGTCAGGGTTCCTCCAGCGTCATCAGCGAAGTGTATGGTATGAGGGCTAAGATGCAAAATGTCTTCTCGATGGACAGTCACCTGTCCACTGGTAACCAACGCCTTGAAGTCCTGCTCATAGTTGAGTGTCCCCGAGCTGGTTCCGTACTAAAAGGGACTATGCTCCGGTTCCGGCACACTAAACCGCTCGTCCTTTCCTCCTTCCTGGTATCGACAATCTTTGATGGTATCGGCGTGCATGGCCTTCCAGAAGCTCTTCGTCACAGCTTTTCCGAGCTTGTTCGTGTGCAAGAAGTCGCGGATGCAACTGAGTTGTTTACCGGAGTGGTCGGGAAGGACACAAGGAGACATGAAGGTTGAAATCCGTCGAGTGACGAGCTTCTCGCGCCATGCTTTGAAGGGACCGATCTTGGTGTGGGAGGGAAAGACCCATGACGGACCGCGACCGGACTTGCGGATGATCCAGTCGACTTTGTGACCGGTCGTGGCGGCGAGGTAGACGGTATCGTAGGCTGATTTCGACCCGCCGAGGACGACGACGCGGTTGATGTTCGGGTTTTGGAGGACGTCTTGGTAGCGAGGGCCGAGGGTCGTGGAGTGAAGAAGGGGTGCGTCGAAGGTTTCGTTGCCTTTGAGGGATGGCATGTTGGGGACGCCGAGGATGCCGGTGGCCATGACGAGTTTCTTGGTCTCTAGCGTGGGTGTGGTGTTTGGGTCACCGAGTCCTTGTACCTCTACCTTCCATCCATCAGTTGTAGGAGCCTGAACTTGAACAGCGCGGGTGTTGAACCGGATTCGCTTCATCAGATCGAAGTGTTGAGCGTATGCTGTCAACTAGGCGTGCATCTCTTCACCGGTGATGTGATGTCCTGGGCGGCCGATGCCAACATCTTTCATGGGAAAGTCACTAAAGTCCATTGTTGGGTACAAATTATTCGTTCGGAGGGTTGGATTGGACCAGACTCCTCCCACGGTCGAGTGGCCATCGAGGATGACAATGTTGCTGTTCGTTGTGTTGTAGAAACGTTTTGGCAGCGCAAAGACCGCTGGGGCCGGCACCGAGGATGAGGATGTCAATCATGATGTTGACTGATCTATTGTTGATGAAAACAGGACACTTTCGGAGAAGAGGGCTACTAGGAGACTAAGTAGTCAGCCCTCGTGGGATGTGATATATGATATCTGGCGTATCACTAGTCCAGGTGCCGTCTTGGGTAATAGCCCCCTTCACACCCAATGCGTTGGCTGATACGAGCTGATACCGCTAATGTTGGTGGCCCGAGATCCCGGGAAAGCAAGCGACTGGACTCGTTGGCCGCAGTCGTGGCAATAAAGGGTGTGAACAAGGGCTCAGCTCCCCGTTTGCGTTACCCCATTGGGTCAGTCACTTTCCAGGCAGCCACTCAGCCTGGCAACGGTTCGGGATCGTACCCAGATCCAGCACAATGGGACGCAAAACGCTGGCACATAAGCTGGTAACCAGTCAGCTCAGCTCCCAGCATCGTGGTGATGATATCCAACCAACGCCCTACCACATGACTCTGAGATCATGGTGTTGGCCATCGATGATACGGTACCCAGCTGACAAATCATTATTTGTTTCGCTTCCGCTTTCACTGTATCAGTGGTCGAAGAAGCACAGTGTTTTCCTGCTGTTTTCCTGCTGTTTTCCTGTTGATCGAATGTTTGATAGAGGTACTCGTATGGGTATCACGACAGTCCGGGGACGTAGCCGACTAATTTTCCCCTCCATTCCGTCTGTCCCAGCGATTTCTCGACTAATTCTGTGTCCGTCCTGCTGGAGTGTCAAGATATGTGTGAGACTAGGCAGTGAGCATAAGTAAGTCGCCGACCACCGACCGTCCTCATCTCCACGTGCCCACCTGTATTGATGTTGAGAAGATGCAATTCAGAGTTTTGGGAATGGTTTGGTATGTTTAAACCCCTGGATTGTTGTCAGAGTAACAGGTGGAGTTTTTCGGAGGCTCGGGCATGTCTCATCAGCCAAACGGAGAACTTTGAGGTTGAGGTACCGAAGCTAACGGCGGGAGAAGCAAAGCCGGTGACTGCGCCAATCGGTTGAATATGCGAAAACGCCATCCTGACGGATGCACGTGGGAGGGCCGCATCGAGCACAGTAAAGACGAGTCAAAAGAATCAAGACGGACGAGCGGGGTGGACGTTGAGAAAAGGCGTCGAAAGAGTCGAGATGAAGTGGAAGTTCGTTGCAAGAAGAGAAATGGTGGATGTCGGTCATTTTTGACTGATAGGAGCACGTTACACGGGACGCAGGCCCTCACACGGCGCCCGCCCGGGCCGTTATGTTACGGCGTCGAACTCACCACGGGCGGTTGTTTTG